>JAAEAF010008422.1:0-32203 GCA_011037195.1 Triatoma infestans
CTACTGAAGAACTTCTTCTACATACCTAGATCGCAACAATTGCATCGAACAAATCTCATCCTCAGAACTATCCTAAAATCAATTCTTTTTTGGAAAAATATTTCCTGATACGGCGAGCGTTTTTGAATGGTCTGTTGTCTAATGGCATCCCGATAATGCTGAGCTGTTGCAGAGTAGTTAGAGGCTGATCACAAGCTCTAACACGCCTCTTGGACCAGTCCCATCATAGATGTTCTATAGGATTCATGTCCCGGCGAATATACTAGCAGCCAATCGATCACATTTTTTACTGTACTTCCTCCAAGAAGCGGCGTGACAAATCTAGCTGTAAGTGGTCTGGCGTTATCATGTATTAGCAAGAAACTGTTCCCGGATAAATAAAGCAAACGTTATGACTATCTCTAGAACACTTCTTCTTCAACATACGGTCATTGCGGCCACTTTCACACAACAATTAACTCGGTGCGTGTCTCCAAAACTTATCCTCCACCCCATACCATAATTATTATCGTTGAAAAGAGGCACTTCCGCTGGTAGTACATTGAATGAAGCGCCTATCCTTTCTGCCAGAATGCAAACCAAATCGCGATTCATCTTTGAAGAGAACAGCCCCTCCCCCGCATTGCTCTACTATCCACTGGAGATGCAGATTAGCAAGAAGTTAACCTGCATACACGATACATGATACCTGGGTTAGTACTGGCCCTGGTCTCCTAGCCATCAAACCTTACTTCTTGCAATCAACTTTCGAATAGTTTCAGGCACCCCCCCCCCACAAAACTTGTAATAAGTTATCCCTAAGCTCTTGTAGCTTTAAGAAATTGCAGTCGTTCCGATATATTGTGGACCCATCTAAGGACCATTTTTGAGCCTCTCCGACTATATTCACCCCCATCCCCGTTTCACCAAAAAGGTGGGACTACTTTCCCCGCAAAGACGTGACTGACCTAGACGTTCTGCCACATATAAGTTAAGCAAATAAAGTAGGATAAAATAGGATAGGATAAATATACCAAAGCTAAACAAAAAGTACGCAGATATTTATTTATTTTTTTTTAATTTAAGGCGCATCAACATCTATAGTCATTGGCGCCCGGAACCTTAACAGTGCACTGCCGGCCTCCGGACAGTTTTCCCTCGTTACAGACATCACTGGACAGTGAGCTGTAGACGCTTCTAGGAAGAAAAAATCTAAGGGCAGCACAGCTGGACTCGAACCCAGGTCCTGCGCGTGGGAGTCCAGTACTCTAATCATAGTAGCTATTCCCTTCCCTTACACAACAGTTACTGTCTTTCTGTTGAGAACAATATAAGTGTCTCCTGTTTTTTGTGCCAAACTGGTGTGAAACGCTCACACAACTTTCTCTTACTCCTTTTAATACAATTATATAGTCAAATTTTAGTTATCGAGTTTTCACCAGAAATATCCGTTTTGTGATCCCCTGAGTCCAAAAAAGTGGTTTTTAGCAAATGATCTGTATGTGTGAATGTATGTGAACAGCATAGCTCAAAAACGAAAAATCGTAGAAAGTTGAAACTTGATATTCCGTTTAGGTATCACCATAGGATCTGACAGTACCACGTTACTCGTATTTTTTTTTATTTACTTTTTTGCGAATTTCTCAAAAATGGCTCCAACGATTTTCTTCAAACTAGGCATATCAACTACACATACAAGGATATATAACTTTTATTTGAAACATTTTCCGGGATAAAGCATTTAAGCGCACTTTTAGGGGAAGGATGGGAGGTTAGGGAAGGCTGTCCCCTTAAAGTGCTATTTCAGTTTAATTACACAATTCTATCATCTAAATAATATTCATTAGAATTAAATATGTTATTGAAATTCCCGAGTTTGAAGAAAATCAGATGGCCGGAAGTGCGTTTTTACTTTCTCTTACTCCTAGAAAGAGGAAGTATTGTAATCGTGTCAACAAATTTTCGGTATCGAGTTTTCACCGGAAATATCCGTTTTGTGATCCCCTGAGTCCAAAAAAGTGGTTTTTAGCAAATGGTCTCTGTGTGCGTGTGTATATGTGAACAGCATAGCTCAAAAAAGAAAAACCGTAGAAAATTGAACTTGATATTCCGTTTAGGTATTACTATGGCATCTGACAGTGGGTCAACTATCAAAATTCCTCAACCGGAAGTACCACTTTACTTGTTGTTTTTTTTACATTTATGCGTTTTTCTCAAAAATGGCTCCGACGATTTTCTTCAAACTTGGTACACCAACTGCACATACAAAGAGCTACAACTTTTATTTGAAATGTTTGTCTGGGAAAATTCATTTAAAGGCAGTTATTGGGGAGGGGTTGGGTTAGGTTTTCATCTAAAGTGCTATTTCAGTTTATTAAACAATTCTATCACTAAATAATGTTTAATTAGAATTAAATATTTGTTGCAAATTCCGAGTTTGAAAAAATCGGATAACCGAAAGTGCGTTTACTTTACCACTTTATTTAAATGATTTTTTTCACTTTTTCGCGATTTTTTCAAAAATGGCTCCGACCATTTTCTTAAAACATCATATATAAACTAAACATACAAAGATCTATAACTTCTATTTAAAACATTCCTCTGGGAAAATTCATTTAAGGGCACTTTTAAGGGTGGGGTGAGGTTAGAGCTGTCTCTAAAGTGGTATCATAGTTGATTGTACAATTCTATCATTCAAACAGAATTAATTAGAAATAAATAGATGGCCAAAATTCCGAGTTTCATGAAAATTAGTAAACCAAAAGTGCGCTTTTACCGGATAGTTTTTTCAATTTTCCGAATTTGACGAATTTAATTAAATTTGGTGTACAAACTATAAAATTTGTCAATTATAATTTTGAGAACTGGTTTAAGAGAAAGTTGTGTGAGTGTTTCACACCAGATTTTTTACTGAATTTACAGATAAGTATTTTTCAAGTTTTCTGGTGTTTCTCACTCAGATTCCTTTACTTATACTTTCAATTAATAGTAAGCTCAAGCTTGCAATTCCGTTAAGGTACTTGTAACTGACACGAAGGTTTCCGGCAGAATTCATCAACCGGAAATACGAGATTGCTGAATTTTTTTTTTTTTCCAGTTTTTTGCGATTTTCTATAAACTTCGTATACTATCTACATAAATATAAGTACTTATCACTTTTATTTGAAACATTTTTCCGCGGGAAAATGGAATTTTAGGGGGCTTCGGGGGGGGGGGGGTAGGAAGAAAAGCTTTAGGTTTCCTCTAAAGTACAAATTTCAGTACAATTCACGGTTCTATCACCTACATAATATTAATACACATTAGAAGTATTGTTAGAATTCCAATTATGAGGAAAATCTTGTCCCCCCCCCATCTGCATATTTATGTTACTACACAGGAGCAAAATTTTGTAATTTTAATATTTTCTCCACTTTTTGATGTACCCTGAGTGAATGGTCTGTCTAAGTACCATTGACAGCATAGCTAAAAAACGAAAAATCACAATAAGTTCAAACATGATATTCCCTTTAGCTATCACTATAGGAACCAAAAATACTTTGTCTATCAAAATTCCTCAACCGGAAGTATCACTTTATTGCTTCTTTTTTTTTCACTTTTTTTTGCGATTTTTCTAAGAGTTATAATAATTATTTGAAATATTTCTCTGGGAAAAAAAATTCATTTAAGGCAGCTTTTTAGGGTTTATGCTTCTTAAATTGTCTTAAGTCATTTTATTAAATTTAAATTCACAAATTTGAATAATATTTGTGAAACAGAACTCTAAGAAACTGCAATAAGTATTGCGATCGTACCAGATTTTTCCAAAAAAATGTTTTGGGGGGAGTCCCTTGATTACAAAAAAAAAAAAAATTCGCCGGAAGACTTAAACTCGTTTCCTCGGATTTTTCCACGGGAAGGGTTCTGGCGGTGGTAAAGGTAACGTTTAGGTCTTTTCTTTAAAGTACCACTTCAGTACAATATATCATTTTGGCCAAGTATATTTTATTTGTTAACATTCTCTATCTGCCGCAATACCCGGGTCAACCTGCGGCAGAAGTGGAGGAAAGCCCTTAGCACACTGTCTGCCCTGTGATCAATTAACTTTTGGGAGATCAGCTCGAAGTTGGTGTGGGACTGCCTAGGCATACTCAGATAAATTAGTAGCCGGAACAAAGTTTTCCTGGTTTGGGTATCCGGGATCTTTAATGAAAGATCTACCCAGACCTGAACCGTTCTGCGGCATCGTAAGATGCCTCAGAAGTGCATCCATAAGAATGTTGGGCTAGAACCCCAGGCGGCCAAAGGCAGGCGAAAACGTTCCATTCATAGCTACTCGCCCAGGCTAGCTGCAGAATTACTCCAACTACGCCGGTGTGGCCATAAGGATAGCAGTTGGCCTCCTCACTGGCCATTGTAGACTTAATAGGTATATGCACCGCATAGGCCTGGCCTAGATTTTGTCAGAAAGAAGAGGAAACAGCAGTGCACGTTTTGTTTCAGTGCGAGGGGTTTAGAGGAGAAGCTGATGCCTGAAAGCCTAACCCAAGGTCCTCTCTCGGGACTATTAGGTCTAATAAAGCAGACAGGACTCGAGAGGGTGCTCTTAACCGACCACCTTGGAGCCCCCCGGACTCCAAAGTCCAGATATGGGACAAGATCGGTGAGGGGACTCCAACTTATGAGATGCCACAATAGACCCTTCAGGGTCGCGGTGGCGTAGGCTGAGAACCAATCCCCCCCAGAATCTAATCTAATCTCTATAGGTACGGTGACCATACATCCCGAAAAAAATCGGGACTGTCCCGATTTTAAGGGATGTGTTCCGGTATCCCAGAATAACGACCAAAATGTTCACGTACTGTCCGACTAATAGAAAAAAAATTGTACATTAAAGAAAAAATATCAAAATCCGTTACATTTTATATTTTTTACTTTTAATGTATCTGAATAAACTCCATATTTTGGGCCTTTGCACTGGGTGGGGAGCCGGCCGTAAAATCTTGGAATATGTTTGTTCTTACGTATGCTTACGCCTTATGTTATGAGTATACACTAAGGCTACTTTTGGAAAAATGTTCCCAACTTGTCCGGGATCTTCATTGTCAAAAATATGGTCTCCGTAACTATAGGTATCTTCCGGATGCGAACGGCTGGCAAAAAAATTGTCCTGACAGATTTTTTTTTCATATACAGTCTCCAGGACTTGTAACCCGGGCATGGACAGATAAATGACAAGTGGCTGAGAATGGTCTTTGCGACGTAAAGGATACCGCTGGACATATATAGTCCTTAAACTGTGAGCTTTATATGAAGATCTCCGCCACAAACTTTGTGGCAAGGAATTGTGAACGTCATGTGGGATCTTAGCAATGGACACTCTGCCCTTGGTTTGGAAAATCAGTCTACACATAATGCCTTCAAAAAATAAAGGTTTTTCGCGGCGGCGTATGTCGGGGGAGAGGGGCCTTTTCTCTTGGGTAGGCAAGAGTTGCAACGTTTTGCATGAATTAGTAATTTATTGCTTGTCTATGGTCTGTGTTAGGTTAGATTTTGGGTACCTAGTTGATAGAATGTTAGTAGATATCTCCGGAATATCGAGTACTACTGAGATGTCGTCTTAGGCTAGTCTAGGTATGCAAATGTGTGATGTATGACTAACTCTATTTATTTACTGTGTAGGGGTTTGTATGTGTGCTGGGTTATATTTTGTTGTTTGGTGTAGTATGCCATTGCAGTTACTTGGGGAGTAGCGACCCCACGGGTTACCACAGCTCAGTACTCCATGCACCACAACAGTACACACACAATACACTTAAACTACATACATCCTACACTTTACAGACACAGACAAACACAGTACACAAACTAGGGTCCCCGCCTAATTGGCGAAAGCTAAGGGAGAAGGAAGGGATTAGCTCAGTGGTAGCGGGCCGGACTAGCAACGCGGAGGTCCCGGGTTCGAGTCCCAGCATGCTGCCCTTAGATTTTCCTCTTCCTAGGAACCTCTATAACTCACTGTCCGGCGATGGGGGCAGAGCTGTCTGTGCAAGCTAGTGAACACTGCTTGGAGGCCGGCTGTGCATTGGAGAAGGCTCCGGAAGGGCAAAATAGAAATTTCTGGAGGCCATAGTTTTTATTGGTTTCAGAGACATTTTCCGTGATAGCCTGCTTCATTTTGTGGTCATCGACCGGTTTCGGGCGTTCGCCCATCATCAGGATGTTGTTGTTAAGCAGTGTAAGAACATAGACTTGCACAGAGCAAATACAGTTGTTACACACCTGTGTGTCAACTGTGTATCAACTGTGGGAGTGTATCAACTGTATTTGTTCTGTGCAAGTCTATGTTCTTACACTGTTCAACAAAAACATCCTGATGATGTGCAAACGCCCGAAACCGGTCCATGACTACAAAATGAAGCAGACTATCCCGGAAAATGTCTCTGATGCTTTCCAGCTCTGCGAAACCAACCACCACAACAAATTTTTATTGGTTTCTTTTACACGCACTTTTGTGTGTCCACCTCTCCGAGAGATCTATTATGCCCTTCCCGGAGCCTTCTCAGTGCTCTGCCAGCCTCCGGAGAAGTGTTCTCTAGCTACAGACAACACTGCCTATCACCGGACAGTGTAGTTTTCCTAGGAAGTGAAAAATCTAAGGGCAGCATGCTGGGACTCGTAAACGCGGGACCTTCACATTGGTTGTCCCAGCGCGCGACCCTGAGCTAATCCCTTGGCTTTACACCAATTAACTAGGGACAGAGAGATCCGAGTCTTGTATACTGTGTTTGTCCTTGTCTGTAAATTGTAAACGAGCGGTGTGTGGGGTAGCGCAACTTCCCCCCGGAGCCCCACGAGGACAAGTACTGCGCAGGAACGACCTCACATACGTCCAACCTAATGTATATCTTTGATTAAAAATAATAAAAAATTCTCTACCTGCCTCCGGTTGGGTAGGTTAGCACTTGTCTACCACCACCCCCCCAACACACCAAACTACACCCCCAACACTATATTTTTTATGTTGGGACAAAAAAGATTACCAAAAAATAAATAAATGAATAAATTTTTAGATGTACTTACATTTGCAAGGACTACTTTTTTTCCTTAAAGTTTGCATGTGCTTTCAAAAAAAAATAAATAAATATATCACTCGCTTTTTCTTTCTCTCAGATTAATTTATGTTACACTTCTATAAAATTCAAACGTAGTTGAACATTCTGTGAGCGTTCTTATTATTATATTTTTATTAAGTCCAAATAAAAATGATCGCATTTTTATATGATATTAAGTCCATCACTAAAAATATAAAACACTTATTTTTAAATTAAAATTTTTAAACACAGTAATTAAAAAAAAAAATTAATAACAATCAAGTATTAAATCACACTAATCTGCCACTAATTTATCAACTTATTCACCGAAGTAAAAAAAATGAAAAAATAACCATTTTTTTAAAATTCTTTTCCCCAAAAAAAGAAAACAATAACAATACAAAAAAAAATTGTTTAAGATCTGAAGTATAAACGAAGTATTAAAATAAACTTTCGTATATAATAAGAATCCCAGATAAAGATTGAATTTTTATCCAAATAACATTGAATAAACTTAATTTGTTTAAACGGCATGCTCTGTACAGGTCCCCAGCTTTAGAACTAATCGTAGTCCCAACTTTAGTAACTTGGGAGCACTATATAAGAAAAAATCAATACTTAAACAAGGACTTAGTTGCAAAGCTATTATAACCTTCCATATTATGTACACAAAACATATTATCATTCGTAACTTGTGAAATACTTTTTTTTTTTAATCTAAACTTAACTATTTTTTGGGTTTAATTTGGTTTTTTGTTTCGTTTTTTTTTTTTTTTAAAAAAGGAAAAAAAAATAAGCCAAGAAAACTACATGGAGACTTTTAAGGTAAGCGTTACAAAACAAATTGTTATTAATTCCTTATCTTACGATCGTGTGTGAATATTATTAAAAAAATTGTTATAAAAAAAGGGGGAGCTCCAAAACTTGGGGGCTCTGTTTTTTTGTACTACTCTTTTGAAATTCGAATTTTTTTTTGAGGAAAGTAAGCTTGCATGCAAGTTACTTGGAAAGTAGCAACCCCCAAGGGTTATCACAGCTCAATTATTCCATGCACTTCGTCAGAATAGTATACGATATACTTAAAAACTGCATACACTCTACGCTTTACAGGACAAGGACTAACACAGTTCGCCAAGGTAGAAGGAAGGGATTAGCTCAGTGGTACCGCCCTTAGACTTTATCTTCCTAGGAACCTCTACAGCTCATTTAGAGCCGGTGATGGGCAGTATTGACTGTAGCTAGAAGAGAACACTGCTCGGAAGCCGGCTGTGCATTGGAGAAGGTTCCCAGGAAGGGGAGCACAATAGATCTTTCAGCTCGCAATAAAAATCTAATCTACACACACACAAATACCTAACACATTTATTTCAAAACATTTTCCCGGAAAAATTGATTTTTTGGGGGGTGTGGGGCGTTTTGAGAAGAACAGTAGAGTTATACCTATTTCAATATAATATATGATACCACCCAAAAGAAGCTAGGCTATCACGGAAAATATTACTGATGCTTTCCATCTCTACAGAACCAACCCAATTGGGAGTGTCCGGGGCAGGTCTAAGAAGTGAGATATTGCTGTGTCTCTTTAATAGGGACCTCTCTCAGGCATCCCTTGTTGGATTCCTTACTAGGGCATTGTGATTTAAGGGAGACATCTCTATATAATGGGGCTCATGACAGACCCCTTTTATTTCAGGAGGACCTTTAGTCGGAACAGAGAATGTCTGTGGAAGAGGTTATTCTCCAATTTTGTTCGGATTGTGGTGAATCTCAGAGATGTGTTAGACCCAGGTTTGCGAGGGAGGGCTCGAAAAATACTGAGCTCTTCTGCGGGGTCGCCCAGGAGCCTGATTCAAGCTTCTTTCAAGGATTGGATAGAAGACCAGCGTCTGCATTGGTGGTAAAGAACAACACCAAGGCTCGAGTCAGGCTAAATTCTTTGTTAAAAGATATTTACCTAAATTTACCAGGGATCTACTGAGCCATAGCCGAACGGGATATAAGGCTAATAGTGGGTCCATTAACAGGGAATTGTAGGCTGAATAGGCACATGCACAAACTACTACTTTGCAGACAACGCGTTATGCCTGCAAGGCTGAGAAGGAAACCCTGGTACACATCCTTTGTGAGTAGGCCGGACTGATGAGGACAAGGTTCCTTGAACTAGGGGACAAGTAACCTCAAAGCCATGACGTAGCCACTCTCAGCTTTGTTAAGCTTGATTGAGTGGGCGAAACTGAAGGATCTGCTAAAAAATCCCCGGGTCTGAATTTTTGTTCTTCACCCGGATTGTTTGTTGCAATTTTCAAAAAAAAAAAAAAAATGGCTATAATGATTTTTCTTTTAAACATAATAAATTAACTAATCCAAAGAGTTACAACGTTTTATTTAAAACATTTCTCCAAGACAAATTAATTTAAGGGCAATTTGAAAATTCTGAGTTTGAAGAAAGATCGGTTGAACAGTTTTTTTTTGCGAAATTCTCCATAAAAAAAAACGATAGATTTCAATTAAATTTTGTTACACAGGAATTTTGAATACAGGAAACCTACAATCACTTTTATTAGGGAATTATTTCCTAAGGAAATTCATTTAAAGAAGTGATTTAAGTTCGAAGTATTCACTTTTTTTTATATTATTTTTCTTTAATAATTAGAAATATTTTACCTTTATTGGTGATAAAATTGCTGTTTTAAAATTGTGACCATCCTTATGTATCACTGCATTATTATTAATATTCTCAAAATTTTTATTAATATATTAAAGTTTTAAAAAAATAGTTAATGTTGAGGGTTTTTTAACAAAAAAATAAATAAATAAATAAAATAAAAGAACAATAAAAAATGACTATATAAACCTAAACATTACCCAGAACTCTTGTATACTATTGTAAACAAATGAACCCCATTACCTACAAGTGGACAACAACTGTTCCTATTATTAATTTTTTTTTTTTTAATTATTATTATAAATAAATCAATTTATCAAAGTTAAAATTTTATTTTATTAAATTAAATTTTATAAAAATTAAAAATCAATAAATTTGAATCATTAAAACTATCAAGAAAATTTAGTGGGTTTTTAGTGTATTATATAAACATAATATAACCTACCCCAAACAGTAAAATTCTTTTATTGTAAACAATATAAGACAGTTTATTCAAAGTTTCGAATTATTTACTTAAAATCTTTTTTTCTGTTAACTTCAAAAATACTTCACAATTGTTGTGGAACGATTAATTTATAACAGAAATATGTTTAAAAAAAAAAATATTAAAGCAAATTCACAAGAACTTCAATAATTACTGAAAATTCTTCAGGTATGAAAATTTTCATATAATTTTAACTTATTACAATTTAAGATAGATTTATGTAAGTGACAAAATTTTCTACAAATTTATAATTTTTTTTCTTTAATTTTAATTCAATTTTGGAGAATCGTAAACTTAGGAGTGAGAGAAAAAAAAACACGCAATAAAAGTGATAGGGCTGTGTGTTAGTGTAAATTATTAATATAAATCTCTTTTCAAATTCTGTAACTTCTTCCCCGGGGGACTGAAGCAGGCAAACTTTGCTTGAGAGATTACAACTCACCCCCCCAAGATCGGAGGCATGCATTGGTCTCCTCAGTTAGAAGAACAAGTTCCGTATTCTTCGAGTTTACTCATAGAGGCGGGGCATTGTATGCTCAAGAGAAGAACACCTAACGAAGTTGGGTTTGGAGTTTGATAGCCTGTGCAGATTCTGCGAGTAAATCTCCTCACGGCCTGCGAAGCTACCACTCAGAGAAGATTTAGGAGCCCTGGGTATTTACCAAGTAGATGGGGAGAATATATCCGTTCTAGAGCTCTCCAGAATATTGGGGTTCCTAAGGAGTAAGGTCGCAGTGCAGTGGGCCCCTTTCACCAAAAGAAAAAAACAAAAGGGGTATCTGGGGCGATCTGGGTAAAGTCAGTAGCCATAGTGACAGTAACCATAGTGGGTAAAGTCAGTAACTAAACGTAGTTACATTACACACCGCTAGATTGCTCTTCCCTACAAAGTCCTTAATACAATTTAATTAACAATTTTTTATTTATTTTTTTAAAATTGCAAAGCTTACAATGTTATTGTAAAGCTTACACTTCTAATGTGTATTAAATATTATATAGGTAGTAAGAACCATACAGTGTACTGAAGTAGCACTTAAGAAGAAATCATAACGTTAATGTTTCCTCAGAATCCCCCCCCCAAGTGAGTGATTTGTGATTTTCCCAGGAGTGATAGGTATGTGTGTAGATGTTAGTCGGCACCCAGGCGAGTGTCAGCTTCTTCCTAGCACCCACCTCGGTTAGGCCAGTGTCGAGACTATTTGGTGTGAGGAAAGTGTCTTAAAAGCTGCTTGGCTGTCGGAGTATATTGCCACTATCCTTCTCTCCAATCCTTGCCTTAGAATCTTCTTAGAGCAAAGTTGTATCGCCACTATTTCGGCATAGCGTGTTTTCCCAGATAGTCGTGATCTTCATCTTTGGCCTGCCTCTGTAGACCCTATACTCCGAGCCTCTGTTCAGTATGACAATTTGGAAGTTCCTCTCAAAATGAAACTTAGGAACCATCCCTGTCAATCGGCGTACTAAGTCATGCCCTGTAATGTCCACTTAGAATTGCATGGCTCCTGTGGAATCCAGGCAATGCTAACTTGGCAAAAAACCACTTTTTCAAAGTCAGGGGACCTCAAAACTCGATATCGAAATTTTTTACACGATTACAATACTTCTTGTTACTAGGGAGTAAGACAAACAAATAAACAAATTTACAAAATAAATAAATCTTATATTTGTTCTTTAATTTACAATAAAAAAAATTTAAAAAAAAATATGACACAGATCAATTAATATATTTAAATTAAATTTACTGAAACAAGCGACAAGATGGCGGCCAGGGGCCAAAAAAATAACATTTTCCAATTTTAAAACAACTTTATTTTGTCGACGTTTCGGACATTTTTTTTTTTTTGGTGTCCTTTCTCAAGAGTAGAAGAATGAAAAAAAAAATTATTAAATTAGCTGCAATTAAAAAAAAAAAAAAATCTGTTGTGAAACACTCACACGACTTTTCTCTTACTACAATTTACATAGTTGCACAATAATTAATTTTCTTATCAGATATTTAATTTTTCTTCAATTTTCTGTGATAAAAACCACTTTTTTTTTTGAGGAAAGCTTAACCTCCAACAAATAGCGGCCGGAAATAGGTTTGGGAGCATCTATAATAGGATTCCTGTCAAGAAAAACCAAATTAACTATTTACAAATCAGTTCTTAGACCCATTGTAATATACGGCACGGAATCGTGGGGCCGACGAATTGAAATTCAACTGCTTGGGAGAGAAAGGTATTAAAGGCAATCTATGGACCAGCGTGCCAAGTGGAGTCTGGAGGTGTCGAAAAAAGGCGGTGTAAAGAGAAGGTTGTGTTGTGTGGGAAACCTGTGTAGGTTGGAGAATAAGAGAGCGCTGAAAAGGGTCACCCCAGAGGTAGTAGACCAAAAGGGAGGGAGAAGACCTAGGCTACGTTGGATGTGCGATGTGGAAAAGATAAGCTTCAGGTTATCTTTTCCCTGACGACAGTGGAAAAGATAAGCTTCAGGTACTGGACAGAGGCCAAGCTCCTACGCTGGCCGTACACCCACAGTTGAACTGAATTGAATTAACCTCCAACTCCCCCACCTTAAATTAACTTTCTCAGTAAAAAGTTTCAGACAAAAGTGATAGGCCTTGTATATACAGTAAGTATATCAAGTTTAATGAAATCCTGAAAAAAAAAACACTTTTGGATTTTATCCGTCCATGTAACGTGCATATTACCCGGTTTTGGATTCTCATACATCGTAGTTTTTTTTTTTTCTTGTCACACACTACACTTGTTGATTGTAAGCCGGACTTATTAACGTAAAGTTAAAGTCAACCCTGTACACGAATTTTCTTAGCCTTACTGTGACAATGCATGAAAATACAAAACCTATCAAGGATCCTAGATATTTAATTCTAATTAATATCTGTAGTATATGACCCCACAGGCTACCACAGCACACTACTCCATGCAACTTCGTCCAAAACAGTACATAATACACTTAAACCACATAACTTCATCCTTTACAAACATGGACAAACACAGTGCACAAACTAGGACCCCAGGTCCCTAGTTCATTGGCGTAAGCCAAGGGGGAAGGACGGGATTAGCTTAGTGGTAGTGTGCTGGACTAGCAACCGGTGGTTCCGGGTTCGAGTCCCAGCATGCTGCCCTTAAATTTTCTCTTCTTAAGCGCCTCTCTCCTTCTCTCCTTAAGCTCACTATCTGTAGCTAGCGAACATTGCGAATTCTTCCAGGTCGCAGTGCAGTAATTTTCTATAGATTAGATTAGATTCTGTGAGGGGATTGGCTCTTTTGCTTGCACTACCGCGACCCCCAAAGGTCTATTGTGGCAACCCCTCCCCAGTCTCCTTGTCGTTTATTTGAACTTTAGGAATCTGGGGAGGCTCCTAGGTGGTCGGTTACGAGCACCTCCTATCAGAACTCTCTCTAGTTCTGTCGGCCTTAATAGAACCGTGAGGGGCTCCTATAATTTTCAATAACAATCTAATCTATATAGATGACCAGAATCGTACAATAAACTAAAAATAGCACTTTAGAGGTCACCATAACCCCCACCTCTCCCCCAAAAAGTGTCCTTTAATAAATTTTACCAGAGAAATGTTTTGAATAAAAGTTGTAGAAATCCACAAAAAAAAACTGAAAAACTATGTAAGTAAAAAGTGGTACTTCCGGTTGGAAGAATTTTGATAGACAAGTGTCAGGTCCCATGGAGTGTACCTAAACGGAATATCAATTTTTTTTTTTTTTTAACTCGGGGGGACCTCTCAAAACGTGTAGATTGTTGTAGGGGATTATTGCACTGCGACCTGAAAAATCTATTGAGCCCCCCGGAGCTTTCTCCAATGCACAGCCGGCCTCTCCAAGCAGTGTTCTCTAGCTACAGACAACACTGCCTCTCATCACCGGACGAAGAGAGAATCTAAGGGCAGCATGCTGGGACTCGAACCTGGGACCACCGCGTTGCTAGTCCAGCGCGCTACCACTGAGCTAATCCCTTCCTACTCCATTGACTTTCGCGAATGAACTAGGGACGGAGACCCTAGTTTGTGTACTGTGTTTGTCTTGTCTGTAAAGTGCATGTAGTTTTAAGTAACTGCATGCAAACAGCTACCCCTCCGGGCATCTCAAAACGGTGTACTTCCGCGTGAATTTATATCAACAAATTTACGGACATGATTACAGTTCACTTCACTCTAATAGCAGTTAGAGAAAGTAAAAAAAAAAAAATCGGGTGTGAAACACTCACACACTTTCTTTTACTGTAGTTAACGAGATTTTAAGTATGTCCGTAAGTATGGAAAAATGCTTACATATTTTTATGTTCGGAAATTTTCTATTGAATATGTGGATGGGTCCACAATGCTGGATAACATCTGGTATTTTATCCGTCGTAGCATACTTTTGGTGCCTGACCGGTTGCGGATTTTCATGCATGATGCATGAAAATCCGCAAACGGTCAGGAATCAAATGAATAACATGCTACGACGGATAATACAGATGAAATTTCTAGTTAACTATAGTTTTTCTTCCTGGGCTTTGCATTTTTTTTTTTTTTTTTTTTTTTTTTGAGATAATTGGTTGAGTGATACGATAATTCTACAACAGCCATTTATATATGTACATCAAATTTATAAACATCAAATGTACAAAAACGGGGTGACAATTTTTGGACATGCACCACCACCCCACTTGTCTTGCAAAGTATGCCACATAGAAACCAAAAAATCTAAATAATACCTAACTACTTAATTATTTAAAAATAAATTATTTAAGCTATAGAAACCAATTTTCTTATTTTAGACGGGGCTGTACGAGAAAAATGGTTACTGCACGAAAAAAAAAGATGAATATTCGCTGAGGTCACCACCATATATTGATTTTAAGATAGCGTATGCCCGCAAGGAGTATCTGTTGCATGCAGTTACTTGGGGAGTAGCGATCCCACAGGTTGCCACAGCTCAGTACTCCACATGCACTTCGTTCAGAAAATGTACAATAAAACACAATACACAAACTAGGGGGCCTCCGTCCCTAGTAAATTGACGTTAGACCAAGGGAGAAGGAAGGGATTAGCTCAGTGATAGCACGCTGGACTAGCAACGCGGAGGTCCCGGGTTCGAATCCAGCATGCTGCTCTTAGATTTTTTCTTCCTAGAAACCTCTACAACTCACCGTCCGGTGATGGGCAGTGTTGTCTGTAGCTAGAGAACACTGCTCCGGAGGCTGGCTGTGCATTGGAGAAGGCTCCGCGGGGCACAATAGATCTTTCATGTCGCAGTGCAATAATTTCCTACAACAATCTACAGTAGTATGCCATAGTTTTTATTGGTTTCTTTTACGCACACTTTTGTGTGACCGTCTCTCCGAAAGATCTATTGTGCCCCCCTGGAGCCTTCTCAATGCACTGCGAGCCTCCGGAACAGTGTTCTCTAGCTACAGAGAACACTGTCTATTACCGGACAGTGTCCTAGGAAGTGGAAATCCAAGGGCAGCATGTTGGGACTCGTTCACGGGACCTCCGCGTTGGCTGTCCAGCGCGCTACCACTCACTAAGCTAATCCCTTCCTTCTCCCTTGGCGTTACACCAATTAACTAGGGACGGAGAGATCCTAGTTTGGGTACTGTGTTTATCATACACTCTACAGACAAGGACAAACACAGTACACAAACTAGGAATCTCCCTTCCTAGTTAATTGTAAGTATTGGATATTTGCACGCCTGTTGCCCAGAAATTCGGACGCAACTTAAACCCTTGTCACCACTGTAGAAGAAGACTTTAAAGAAAGAATTTCTGAAGCCTGCTAAAAATATCCGTCCTGATTGTGTAATGAGTGACGCACGGGGCAGAGGTGTTTAGGCCTAGAACCAAAAACTCGGAACCCACGGGCATGTTTCCCGAAATTTACGCTTACGGTGCGTTCAGATAGGGGGATATCGGGAATCAGGAGATAGTTATCCTATTCGATAGTCAGGCTGCCATGAAAGAACTGAATTCCTATGTTATCAGATCTAAAATGGTATGGGAATGCCTAGGTAAGCTTAAATGACCTAGGCAGAAGAAATAAAGTCACCCTATTCTGGGTGCTAGGACACGTCGGCGTAGAAGGTAATGAGGTGGCCGACACCCTGGCAAAAGAAGGCGCTGCATTTCCTCTCTTGGAGTCAGAGGCCCTTTTGCGGAGTCAGCGACCAAGTATTCTTAGAAAATATCAAGAAGAAGGAGGTGGCGAAAAGAGCTCGTCTCTGGAACACTGAGGCAGGCCAAGGTATGACTGGGAAGCTATAACCAGGAAAGGTCGAACACATATCTTTCTTACGGGGCACTGCAGACTCAGGGGACACCTGAGAAAGCTCGGCCTAGAAGATGATGGCACATGCAGATTCTGTGAGAAACTCCGATACATCTCCTCACAGACTGTGATGCCGTCATTCAAAAAAGATTTAATAGTCTGGGTCGTTACCAGATAGGGGAGGAGGAAATAGCCACCCTAGAATCCTCCAGGAAGAGGAGCAAGCTCATCTACGGCGCCAGAAGGGTTTACAATAGCATCAATGGTCGCAGTACAGAACCCTCACAAAAAAAAAAAAGGGGGAGTGTTTGTGCAGATATTTAATGAGGGTGACCATTTTGCAGTTTGAAAAACATTACTGAATCATTGAAAAAAATTAAGTACGGTACGTTTTGGAATTTCGTTTTCTATCTGGCGTAATTACCAAGATAAGTAGGTGATGCATCAAGTAGGTGGTGCATGTTGAAGCTTATTACTGTAAAATATATTATATATATATATATATATATATATATATATTAATTTACTCAAATTGTAATTATTAACAAGATACAAAAGTCTTTTGAAAATTGCAAAACAATGCAGTTTTCTATAAAACGTTCACTTCAAACTTATTGCACCTTGCATTTTTTTTTTTTTACACCTTAGGAAATTGCGTGTCAAAATGAATCGAAAAGTCTGTGCGTTTATTTAAAAAAAAAAAAAAATTAGTAGTAAAAATAAATAAATAAGTTTCTGAAAAATTAGGATGAATTGAAATGAGCCAATGAAATAATATCTGCTGATATTAATTGATTGATGCATTAATATTTTTTTTTTATATTGTTCGATTTCTTTTATAACTGACGTTTCGAAACCATCAAGTTAATGGTCATCTTCAATATTATATCTGGTATAAGTTGTTTTTGGGAGAAACTGAATTTCCTTTTGTGCAAGGATATGTTATACCATTTTTGACAAAGATTAGATTAGATTCTGAGGGAGGGGAGGGGTTGGTTCTCCAGCTTATGCCACCTCGACCCCCAAAGGGTTTATTGTGGTATCCCATAAGATGGAGTCCCTTATCTGAACTTTGGAGTCCGGTTACATTTTTGCACAAGACGAATGGACACTTCTGATTAAATTCTGTGGGGGGGTTGGTTCTCCAGCCTATGCCACCGCGACCCCTAAAGGATTTATTGTGGTATCCCATAAGATGGAGCCCCTTATCCGGTTACATTTTTGCACAAGCGAATGGAACACTTAGATTAGATTAAATTCTGTGTGTGTGGGGGGGGGGGGTTCTCCAGCCTATGCCACCGCGACCCCTAAGAGTTTATTGTGGTATCCATAAGATGGAGTCCCTTATCTGAACTTTGGAGTCCGTTTACATTTTTGCACAACACGAATGGCACTTAGATAGTTAGATTAGATTCTGTGGGGAGGGGTTGGTTCTCCAGCTTATGCCACCTCGACCCCCAAAGGGTTTATTGTGGTATCCCATAAGATGGAGTCCCTTATCTGAACTTTGGAGTCCGGTTACATTTTTGCACAACACGAATGGACACTTAGATTAGACTAAATTCTGATTGGGGATTGGCTCTTCAGCCTGCGCCACCGCTACCACCAAAGGCCTATTGTGGCACTCCTTAAGTTGGAATTCCCTCCCCAGTCCTGTCCTTTATTTGAACGTTGGAATCTGGAGAGGCTCTTAAGTGGTCGGTTAAGAGCACCCTCTCGAGTCCTGTCTGCTTTATTAGACCTAATAGTCCCGAGAGAGCCCTTGGGTGAGGCTTGTAGGCGTCAGCGTCTCCTCTCCAAAAAGGTGAAACCTCAACCATACGAGCCGTGCCCATCGCAATAACACAAAACGTGCAGTGCTGTTTCCTCTTCTTCTTGACAAAACCTACACAGGCTATCCATTGCCAAGCCCCCGCGGTACATGTCCTTGACAAAACATCCTGATGATGGGCGAAATCCCAAAAACCAGGTCGATGACCACGAAAAAAACGGATATCACAGAAAACATCTCTTGATGCTATACAATACAATAATTAACTGATGCATTAAAAATGAAACCCACACAGACTTCCCGCTATTTTGGACTTATCCTAAGTAAAATTTTTTTTAGAAAACTCATCCGCCAATCATGAAATTACACAGTTATCTTCCGTTTTCTTAACATTTGCAGCCTGCGATGCCGACTGTGTGATCTTCCTTCTTGTACAAGCTAAAGCGTCGTTTGGTATGTAAGATATCCGCACACCACCGGTATCCTTCCTTGGGCTAAGTGAATACGCTGTCAGATCATCACTGGAACTAGTGGAACAAGTTGAACATGTATCCGATGTGTCCGATGTATGCGGGCTCAATGGGCGTTCATTATTATTTGTTATATGTCTTGATGATTTGCTCCCCTCAGTGGGTACTACACACCTGTCGGATAATAACACAAAATTAATTCTCACTACAATTAAGCAATTACAAAATACATTCACTCCCCTCTCCTCCCAAAAATCTCCATAAAATCCATTTTCCCGGGAAAATGTTTTAAATAAAAGTGATAAGAATTTATGTATGTAAATAATATACAGAGTTTAAATAAAATCGTTGTTAGAGCTGTTTTAGAGAAAATCACTAAAAACGGAAAAATATAAAGTCGCACTCCATAAGTTGGAGTCCGTCCCCGGTCCTGTCGCTTATCTGAACTTTGGAGTTCGGGGAGGCTCCTAGGTGGTCGGTTAGGAGAACCTCTTAATTAGATCACCCTCTCTAGTCCTGTCTGCTTTACTAGATTTAACAGTCCCGAGAGAGGGCCTTGGGTGAAGCTTGTATGTGTCAGCTTCTCCTCTCCAAAGAGGCGAAACCTCAGCCATACGAGCCCCCCTCATACTGACACAAAACGTGCAGTGCTGTTTCATTTTCTTCCTGACAAAACCTACACAGACTATCCATTGCCAGGTGGATGCGATGCATGTGCTTATTGAGTCTACAATGGCCAGTGAGGAGGCCAACTGTGATATCCTTATGACCAGCCGGCCTACTTGGAGTAATTCCGCAGTTAGCTTGGGGATTACTCTGACGAATCAGTATCCTGATTGAAGATATCGACACTGGGACTTACAGCAAGCCTAGGGTAAAAACCCAAAAGCCCCTGGCCTGTAAAGTTGAGGAAATAAGTGCAAAACGTGGGTTTCAATCAGAAGCGACGCTGGTTCTCCCGGACATCCTCTCTCTAAAGCAAAAACATGTGGCAGAATCCAAGCTGGATCTCCTTCAATCGGTAAATAAATGGAATTGCATGCACTGGCTCAAGAAACCATACGTAACCATATGTATGTAAGCATTACCTCGCTGAACAATGGCTGCATTTATACACAGATGGCTCTGCCCAATCAAGTAGCAGTAATGCAGAGGCCGGAGTGTACTGTGAATCTTTCTCGATTTCTGCGCCGGTTGGTGCAAATTCCACAAATTTTGACGGATAAGTCAAGGCCATTTCAATGGTTTTAATGGAAGTGGAGAAAAGGACAACTCCACCTAAGTTAGAAATTTTTATGGATTCCCTGGCGGCAATATTAGCAGCTTCCAGCAGGGATTATACGGACAGCAGGAAGGTGATCGAGGCAAGGAAACATGTAGACAAGTTGATCTCAGGTGGATGCCATGTTGTTCTGCAGTGGATTCCTGGCCACTGTGGTCTCTTTGGGAACGACCAAGCTGACAATTTGGCGCGGCAAGGAGCGTTTCAACAGCAGCCGCATCTACCTCTTCCACTCCCTCTGCTAAACGCTCATAAAATCCCGAATGAAGGAACTGGTAAGAGCGAGGCTTGGAAAGTCATGGGGGAGTCTTCTCGTTACCCCCTCCCACAGCATTGCGCCGTGCTGAAATGGTCGCAGCCGTCAGGATGATGACGGGCATGATTTGTTGCAGGTCAACCACGCCAGCAACTGCAATGGAGGCTTTATTGGTAATCCCACCGCTCTTTGTATAGGTGAAAACTGTGTAGAAGGGAATCCAGTCATGGACAGCTTCACAGCATTCCATCCTTATGGATGACCAGTTGGTTATCGGCAGTCCAAAATGCTATTAGTGAGACGTTGCTGTGTCTTTCACGGAGCTCTCTCAGGCATCTGGTTGGATCCCTTACAAGACATTGTGTTTAAGGAGACATCTCTACGTAATTGGGCTTATACCGGATCCATTTTGTAGAGTCTGTGAGAGAGAGGAGGAAACCCCCATCCATCTCATGACAGATTGCTTGGGTTGTGAGGAAATTAGGTTCAGGACCTTTGGTCGGAACAGGATGTCTGTGGAAGAGCTTAAGGGCTATTTCCTTATTGTCCGATTTGTTCGGACTGCGGTGAATCTTAGATGGATTAGACCCGGGTCTGGATATTTGTTCTAGATCCGGTTTGTTGTTTTTTTTTTGGGATAGCTATATGGGCCCAGTGGGGCTTTGGATAGCGTAAGCTTTGGTCACTCCCGACAGACAAATAATAATAATTGGATCTGTTTCCAATGGTAGTGCCTAAATGGGAATATCAAGTTTCAGCTTTCTGTACGACTTTCCGTGTTTGAGATATTCTGTTAAAATACACGTATTCCCATTCGCTAAATACCTTCTTTTTTTTTTTGGTATTCAGAGGACCCGAAAACAATGTATTTCTGGTAAAAACACAATTTCGAAAATCTGAGGGGCATCATTGCAATACTTTCTCTGAGTGTTTAATATGAAACCTCAAAAAAAAAAAAATTACCTAAATCGAACTGTAAGATTTTTCTTGCCAGATGCTGTAGCAGCCGGAGTTCTGGAAGCGGCCACAGATGCCCAACAACTTTCTAGACTTCTTGACTCGCTAACCAATTGTACACCTTCTCTACCGCGACTCGTGCATTGTGATAACAGTTCATCAATGTCCTAGGTAAAAAGAGAAAAACAAAATATTAGTACTTTTAGTAAAAGTATTTAAAAACCTTTAAAACACAAAAGGGACTTCGAAATAAAACTGCCTCAGGCTACAGGATCAAGAATTGAAACTGCCTCAGGCTGCAGGAAGTTAGACCCCACTGCCCATTGTATTACTTATTTTGCTGAAATGGTAAAAATGTTATTTAAAACAATTTCAAAACTTGCAATATTTATACCTTATGGACAATAACTTGTTTCGAAGACTGTTCATTTCCTGTTGAATCCATGCTAAGTTTAGAGATCTGTTCGGCTATTTGTCCAGGTACGATATTATTAATTCCTACATTATTCCAATTCCTACATGATTTATCTAATGAATTGTTCGTTAAATCTGTCGTTATATTACAGTTATCTGTTATTTCTTCATTATGTAGACCAACTGAAGAATCTGATGATGAAGACCTGAAAAAAAAAATATTGTGTGAAACACTCACACAAAATCGCAGTTTACAAAATTATAACTGAAAAACTACGTAGTTCAGAAAAAAACGTACTTCCTGTTTATTAATATTCTTGAAACTCGAACATTTTTTTGGCAATCAATTTATTTCTAATTAATTTTGTTTAGATGTGGTGTAGAATTGTATAAATCAACTATGGATAGCACATTACAGGGAAAACACTCCCCCCCCCCCAAAAGCCCCCTTAAATGACTTTACACAGAATAAATGATCCAAATAAAAAGTTATAGATCTTTATATGTGTAGTTCACATTCCTAGTTTAAAGAAAAATATCGTTGGAGCCATTTTTTAGAAAATCGTAAAAAAAGTGAGAAAAAAAAATCTAGTTAAGTGGTACTTCCGGTTAAGGGGGAATTTTGACAGATAACTTACTATACCGGATCCCCCATGGTGATACCTAAACGGGGAATATCAAGTTTGAACTTTCTTATGATTTTTCGTTTTTTTTGAGTTATACTGTTCACATAATACATACGATCATTTTGTAAAAAACCGCTGAATTTTGGATTCAGGGACCTTAATACATACATTTCCGGTTAAAACTGGACGAATTGCAATAGGAGTAAAAAAAAAAAAGGACCAAGGCTTGCCAGACGCGATATATTGGGGTCTGTGATAAGCACGCCGCAGTTCCCATGCCTTTAGTTCTGACCTGAAGGCAAGGTTTACAGGGTAGGAGAGTGGCCATATACTCCGACAGTCAGGCAGCCCTGAAGGCACTTTCTTCACACCAAAAGTCTCAAGACTGGTATGGGATAGTACCTAACTGCCCGAACCGAGGTGGTTCATATAGCTATCCCAGGGACGGATGCCCTGGCAAGGGAGGGTTCGAAGGATACCTTTATAGGCCCTGAACCCATCTAGGGGTTGTCCAGGAGCCTAATTCAAACTTCTATCAAGAGTAGGATAGAAGTACATGGGCCCTGGGAGGCTTTGGATAGCGTAGGGTTTGCCCTCCCCTTCTGTAAATAATAATAATGGATAGAAGTACAGCGTCTGCATTGATGGGAGAGAACACCAAGACAGAGGCAGGCAAAACTCTTTATTAAGAGACATTTGCCTAATTTACCAGGGATCTATCTACTGAGTCATAGCCGAAGGGATATAACGCTAATAGTGGGTCTACCAACCGGGCATTGTAGGCTGAATAGGCACATGCACCACTTGTTACGTGCGGATAACGCGTTATGCTGATTCTGCAAGACTGAGGAGGAAACCCCGGCACACATCCTTTGTGAGTGTGCCGGCGTGGCGAGGACAAGCAATCCCGAAGCCATGAGCTTCATGACGGAGCCGCTCTCAGTTTTGCTAGGCCTGATTAGGAGGGGGTAGCTGAGGGATGTGCTATAATTTTAGGGGATCCACTATAGACCTCTTATCGTAGGTCGCAGAGGAATGATGCTCGCCCTCCCCTTTCAAATCTAATCTAATCTAGTTCTGACCTTCGCTACCTAGGGCGCTACTAACTGTAGCTTCCCATTTTTTTCACGTGCGGGGTCAATACCGACTTTGGCTTCACAGGAATCGAACCCTGAATTTTCGACATAAGGCGAATGCGCTAGCTACGGGAACGCCGGTTTGGTGACTCCCTAAATGCACATAAGATTATTAATAATTTATAGATTAATTATATACTTACTTGGCACTATTTGGAGATGGAATCAAAGCTGGCCTATAGACAGGCGTTGGTGGTTCACCTTTACTGCATGCCACCGAACAGTACAGCAATCCTCTTCTTGGCAGAAATGCACGACCTAACAATGGTTTGTTGCATGTTTTACAACAGAAACATTCTTCAGTTGCATGCCAATGTTGTCCTTCATGGCTCATTTCACCTGCAATTCAATAATAATAAATTAAAAATCTGGTGTGAAACACTCCTACCCCTAACCCTATGGCGCAACAGCCAATGAAGGGCCAAGACTTGCCAGACGGCGATTTGAATAGGGGGGCGTGTGGTAAGCACGCCGCTGTTCCCACGCCGTTTTTAGTTCCGGCCTTCGCTACCTAGGGCGCTACTAACTGTAGCTTTCCACTTTTCATCACGGGGATGCTGGGTCAACACCGTCTTTGCCCTCACGGAAATCGAAACCTGAATTCTTGAACGAAAGGCGAGTGCGCTAGCCACTAGACCAACGCGTGAGGACGAAACACTCATACGCCTTCTCTTATTCCAATTATTACAACTTAATTTTGTGTTTGTGTAAAATTACGTTAAAATTTGCAAGTTTTACAATATGGCCATAATTTTTTGGCTGGCCATAAAAAAAAGGCACATTGTGAGCGCCGTCTGTCTCAACCCCCTAGTACCTTCAATTGAAATTTGAGTTTAACACGCCCTTAAAAAACTCCTTCTCCTCTCTAAAACTATTTCTTTTGTGTGGGAAAAATTCCTATTTTTTAACAAAATCGTAGCTGTTTTCGAGAAATAAGCTCCCCCCCCCCAAAAAAAAAACAAACTCAAAAATCTATTCTATAAAGTCGTCTTCTGGTTAACCCATTTTTTTTTTCAAATTCTAGCAATGCTTTTAATGTGTATTAATATTATGTAGGTGTAAGAACCATACATTATACTAAAGTGGTACTTTAGAGGAAAGCATGACGCTACTATTCCCACGAAAAGCTTCCAACACTGCTGACAGCCACCTCCCCCCACCCGTAAACTGAATTATAGTTTCAAAGAAGTTATCCTTTACCTTGGTCCACAGTTATTGGCTCACCGCAAGCATCACAGAATTCAGCAAATAATGTATCAAAACAATTTAAACAATATGGCGACCCATGTCTCATGATATAGCGATGGCCGCCAAGTGCATCCAAACATTCTGTACACGTGAAATGGTTCATATGCCAAGCCTGACCTTCAGCTTCTGTGCATTCATCGGCAAGTATTAACTGAAAAAAAAAAAAATATTATTTCATGTTTAACCTTAATTATTATCATTGAACCTTAACTCTAAGGGAAGGGATTAGCTCAGTGGTAACGCGCTGGGCTAGCAATGCGGCGGTCCCGGGTTCGAGTCCAGCTGCTGCCCTTAGATTTTTTTCTTCCTACGAGTCTCTTACAGAGCTCTGTCAGGTGGCCGGCAGTGCACTGAGAAGGCTCCGAACTTTGGGTAGCTATATGGGCCCAGAAGGGCTTTGGATAGCAATAGGGCTTGGTCCCTCCCCACAGACAATTAAAAAAAAAAAAAAAAAAAAAACTCATCCTCACCAAGAAAAGTTATAGAGATCGACCAAACTTAAGAAATATTATCTTTTAAGTTTCAGCGGCCATTTTAATGAAAAACACTTGAGTTTTCGGGTTGAGATCGCGTCAGTGGTTTGCTTAAAACCGACGTTTAGCCCATGTTGCAATGAGCCTCTTCAGGTTTCTTACTGTCCTGAGCGCCCTTATATGGACAGTTCTATATAAAAACCAACAAAGCTTGTGCAAATTTTAAATTTAAACTAACTCACAGTCCTTCAACTACACTTCAAAAATCAATTCCCACACCCCTGGAAATTTTTTCAAATAAAAGTGATATATAATTCACTGTGTACATAGTATACGAAGTTGCAAGAAAATCGCTGAGCTTCCTGCGAATTTTTCGCAGATATTTCTTTGGATCAGACAATAAAGAAATCGCCAATGATTAAAAAAAAAAAAAAATGATAATTTGCCATCTACTAACCTCATCACACGCTGAACATCTTGGTTTTATTGTCTCTGCATGATGTCTGCCGCAATACAATTTACCATCACTATAGAAGTATACTAAATCGACTAATAACTCATGACAGGTACAACAGGTGAAACATGCAGGATGCCAACATGCATTTGGTCCAGCACGACATGCAAATACTGCCATATCACCGGATGACATCATCTCATCGCACTGAAACAAAAATGGAAAAAATAGATGTGAAACCTCTAGGCTAATTTTTTCTTGTAACTCCCAGTACAACAGATTTTCATTAAACTTCCTATACTATCTACACCGGACCGCCAAATATTAGGTCGACTCTATGTGGTACACAGGCGGCTCCAGGGTTGGGACCGACGTGAACGGGGATTGAAGCCGAATGTGAGATCTTAGTAAGGTAGGAGGCTAGCCACTGTCTTTTACACAGACGTGGTGGCAAATAATTATCTGTGCTACAGAGATTAAGAGACGGAGAGGGAGGGTCAACTCCAGAGTCATCATTTACTCAGATAGCCAAGCGGCTTTGCGGGGTTTTAACTCGTATGAGGTCAGCTCAAGGCAGGTATGGGAGTGCCATGGAGCTACTCGCAGAGACTCCAAGGGATATCTGTTGCATGCAGTTACTTCAGGGATAGCGACCCACGGGTTACCGCAGCTTAGTACCCCATGCATTTAGCCAGAACAGTAAACAATACATTTAAATTACATTCACTCGACCCTTTACAGACAAGGACAAACTAGGGACGAAGAAGGAAGGGATTAGCTCAGTGGTAGCGCGCTGGACTAGCAACGCGGAGGTTCCGGGTTCAAATCCATTTTCTCTTCCAAGGAGCCCTCTACAACTCACTGTGCGGTGATGGGCAGTGTTGTCTGCAGCTAGAGAATACTGCATGGATGCCGGCAGTTCACTGAGAAGGCTCCGGGGGGCACAGTAGACCTTGCAGGTCGCAGTGCAATAATCTCCTACAACAATCTACTCGCAGAGATTAATAGCCAAAACAGAGTCTTTTCTTGTGTGGGTACCGGGGCACTCGGGGCAATAAGGCGGCTGATCGCCTAGCCCAGGAGGGCTCCGCTCCGGTGGGGTCCTAATGTGGCGTCTCAAAGTGCCAACCAGAAACCACAGGAATCGTGGTAGCTTAAAACCCCAAACCAGAAGCAGGTAATCATTCATTAGAAGCTGTACGCCAAAGTTTATGCTAAGACCATAAGGAGCCTGTTGTAGGATCCATTCCATTTTTAAACTGATGACATATGAGCTCAGTGCTTTAATGGCGGTCTGGCTATCTGATAGCATTACATTCTCCTGAATCCGATATTTCCTATCGAGGTTCGCATCTTCCAGAATCCGTCATTGTCGGATAAAACAGCAGTAATAACTAAAATTGTACATGAATAAATTTAAGAAATAAATTCTTTAAGAAATTACCGCAGTGCATGGCATGGATCTGTCCAAATGTCCGGCAACACCTTGGCCTAAATTGTCACGCTTCCTTTGCGCAGCAAATCTCCTTAGTTGTGCGGTTTCTTCATCAGATAATGGCCTTGAATAACGAACTTCATTATCCTGCGGTGGTAGTTGATATACTAACTGATTTAAACGATACCTCTCACCACGGCTATTTACATAAGGTATTTTCTCTTCAGATAAACCAACGAAATACAGGGGTACCTGAAAAAATACAAAAATAAATAATTAGAACAAAAATACTCGAACGCCATACACTCATTTCAATTCCCATACTTCTAAAAAAAATAAACAGAATTTTCCTCAAATCCGGAATTTTTACCAAATCTATAGTTCCCCAACTTTCACCATACGATACTACAAAATTTGGCAACTTAAAAACTTCCTTTATAATACCGGAAATTCTAAACTACATTCTCTTTAAATTCCAGCCAAAAAGTGACTGTTTTGTTGCAATAATTCAGATTTTTGACACAATCTGATAATCTACAGATGTAAAATTTTACCTGTTCAGGTCGTAATCCTGGTGGTACCCAGGTATATTCTTCTAACGGACAACCCGAATCATCATCTGAATGTGTCTGTCGGACCATTTCACCACACATTATACTTTCTCCCATTTCATGTGCCATTCTGCAACAATAAAAAAAAAAAATTAAACCAAAATTGTATGCAATTGTTTTTCACCAGAATAAATGCTTTGGAGGATCCCCCTGAATTCGAAAAAAAAGAGAATGTTTTTAAATGAATCGTCAGTATGTGTAGTCAACTGAATATCTCAAAAAAATCGTAAAAGTTCACAGGAAGTCTACAAACTTGGTATTCCGTTTAGGGCACACACTACCAGCGCATCAGACACGGTGATTTCTGGAAAAATCCAACTAACCGGGAGTGCGACTTTACCTCTTTTTTTTTTTTTTTTTTTTTTTTTTTACAGTTTTTCGTGATTTTCTTCAAACTTCGAACATACATTTTACACTCATAAATAATTGTCGCTTAGTTTAAAATTAAATTTGCATAAGCTTTCCCTAGTTTTGATATAGAGGGCTCAAAATGAAAGTTATTCGATTAACATGCTTGGATGTACGATTATATCGTCGGCTGTAAAATGGACGTATACGCACGATAAGTTTCAGCAATTGTATAATGATTTTTGGAATAAATTTGCATAATTTGCAAGCGTTGTTCTGGTGTAAGTCTATTGATGGATGAATTGACAAAAACTTACTGACCACAAATCAGCTGTTAACTGTCAAATTTAATGTCAGCAACTAGAAAACTAGAAAACAGTGTTGCCAATTCGAAAAATCAACCTCAAAAAAAAAAAAAAAGTCTTATATTACTACAAATATGTAATATAAATTTTAATTATATTACAAAAATTAAACTGAACAATCGCCATTTTAAAAAAACTATTTATTGTGGACGAATACAGGAGAAGGCTTAAATACCCTAGCTCCAGAGGTGCAAAGTGTAACTTTTTTGGGTTCCTAGACGCATGGGAATAGTAGGTAATGAGATAGCAGACAGCTGGTCAGGAAGGGATCCCTCCTCACCTTTTCTGTAGTCCTGAGCCAGCCTTTGCCGTCACTAAGAGGTTCTGCGGCAGTCAGATTAGACTTTGGGAAATGAGAGTTTTGGAGAAGCATTGGAAGGGTTTCACAGAGATGCTTCCAGGCCAAAAGACTTATCAAAGGTACTAAACAGGGAGTTTTGGATTATCTCCTGTCCTTAAGCAGGATAAGATTGAGGACTTTAGTAGATTTAGTGACTAGACACACATCATGGGTAGCCAGTCATTTGTATAAAATAGGGAGGAACGTACAGTTTCGTATGTCACAATTGTGATGATGGAGTTAGAGAAAATGGCTTTATCACTATTTTTGACAGTGTCCCCGTTTCGATTGCTTTCGATGGCACTAGGTTTCGTATATTTGGTTAGGCATCACTCTCATTTGAAAAAACCTGGGAGTGATGGAGTTAAAGGATATCCTAGGATATTGCAGACAGACCGGGGTAAACTACTGGGGGAAATCAATTAGTGGGATGAATTGGGGGGTGGGGGGATAGAAGCCAATTGGCTTAGGTACCATGCCGATAGGCACCCACGATTTAATAATATGTATATAGATAATATACACGAAATTTAAAGAAAATCGTTTGAAACCATTTTCGAGAAAATTACAAAAATACTGAAGAGAAACAAAAATTTCTGTAAAGTCGACAACTGAAAATTGGTGGACTTTACCGGAAGGATGGATTTTGACGTAAATCTTCGTGTCTGATACGATGCGGCGGTGGTCGTACCTAAATGGAATACCAACTTTGAGGTTCCAGCAACTTTTCCTTTTTGATGTTTTCTGTCACAAGGATGGTTCGCTAAATCCTTCTTTTTTTTTTTTACGTCTAAATCAATTTGGTTTGTCGTCCGCATCGTAATAAAAATAGGGGAGCGGCAGACAATAATCTAGACTTGTAGCTAGGGAGGGACATTGAAAGTAATTATGGGAAGGAATATTGAATGTAATTAATGAAAGTGGATTAAAGTACTGTCTATTTAAAAATGGAGGACGTTTGAATAAGAAAGTGAGATCATTAAAAAAACTCTCATGGCAGATAGAGCAAGAATATGACGTGATAACCAATAAAGTGAGATTTTCTTTCTAATTGGGAGCTTTTACTCAATTTTATTTTTATTTACATTCTTACTCCTAGTAAAAAAAAAATGTATTTAGTGAACTGTCTGTGTGTGTCTTTAGGCACTACCACTACCGCCGCATCTGACACGAAAATTTCGAGTAAAATCCATCAACCGGAAAATCGAGACTTTACTGGATAGTTTGTTCGTGATTTTTCTTGAAAATGGTTCCAAACGATTTTCTTTAAATTTTGTACACCATCTACACACATATCTACCTATCACTTTTATTTGAAATATTTTTCCGAGAGAATTTGGAAATTTGTGGGGAAAATGAGGTGGTAGAATAGGTTTGCCAAATTTTATCCAAGGCATGATGGGAAAGACAGAGGAATCTCTCTGGTAAAGTAAAAGAATGGGATTCACTTCAAAGGAAAGAGAATAGGTTAGCGTACTGGACTCCCACGCGGTGGATCCGGGTTCGAGTCCAGCTGTGCTACCCTTAGATTTTTTTTCTTCCTAGGAGCCTCTACAGCTCACTCACTGTCTGGTGATGGACAGTGCTATCTGTAACGAGAGAACACTGTGCTGGAGGCCGACAGTACACTGAGAAGACTCCGGGCGCCAATGACCATAGATTTTGACGCGCCTAAATAAAAAAAATCACTCCAGGCTGCCTCCATTTGGCCACGATTTCTTGCAGGCATATCTAAATAGAATAGGGATAATGCGATTCCCCTTATGTCTCCCTTATCTAAGTCTGCAGGCTATCAAAGACAAAGGACACTTAGAAGTGTGCCCGAAACTTATACCTAATTTAATAAATCTTGACGTTTCTACCTGGAAAAAGAAAAAGTATTTTATATTGGGTAGCCCGGATGGAGATGGCTTTCTTTCCCCAACCTAGCGAACGATAAAAAAAAAAATTAATAATAATAATAATAATAATAATAATAAAAAAAAGAAGGTTTGTCAAATAAAGCGCCCCTCTTTCTCTCTTTCATTGGTACCGAGCCTGCTGTTGATGTTCTTTGGGTATAAATCTGTCAAGCTTTGCAGTCATAGATAGCTTTACAGCATTCAACCCAATGGATGAGCACAGTGGGTTGTGTCAGCAGTCTAAGTTGCTTATTGGGGATCCGGGGTCTGTCTTTTTCACGGATGCATCTGGATGGATCCTTTGTGGACAGTGTAAGGACACTCCTACGTAATGGGGCTTATACCACAGACCCCCATTGTAGAGTCTCTGCTTCCACTCAGCTAACAGCATTATCCACATTACTTTCAAAAATTATATCCGAGGAAGACATCAAGAACTGGTTGATAGGAAAAGGTGGGGGGCAAACTTCCAAAAGAACTACTGGTCATATACCAGGCAATGTATCGTGCAGCGTGGGAGTTTTAGGATTTTGATTGGGCATGATTAACCAGGCAAACTTGAGCTGCATTGACATCACCGACAGCTCTATTTGTACCACCTTATGCGGTACTGACGAAATGATTGACTCCAGTCTGGAAGTGACTGTGTTGTTGACAAAAAATCTGTGAGGCTGGCAAAGGATATATTAGGTTGCGGGATGTCTAATGGCGGAAAGCCAAAGACGCTAGGCATTGGTATGTGTGGGGGAATGGGAATGCCGGAGATTGATGTATTTATACTAACATTAGTATATTTATTTTTACAATACTTTAATCACTGCAATTGTAAATTGTATTAACCATGTCAATTAAATTGTATTATTTGGATAGTAAGAAAAAATCGTTAAGATGTTTCATTCCAGATTTTTAGGTTACAAGGACGATTTCACAATTTTTCCGCCAGAAGACATCGCCGAGAGACTCCTGGCAGTAGAAATGGACTTTTGGAGATCTGCAGAAATATTCGAGGCAAGAAAAAATTAGAAATTTTGAGATAAGAAAGAGAATGGAAGTGGAGAGAAACGTTTTGTAGACCGTAGAAACGTTTTGAAGAAGAAGGGTCCAGAAAGATGATGCGACAGGTGGATGGCCGAAGCAGAAGAGGGAGAAGGAAGGCCTGGGTTGAGGAGATGTTGACAGGATATGGGCTGGCAGAGGAACAGGCAATGGACCGTGAAACTTGGAGGGAAGCACCAAATTATGTGACGGGTGAAGAAAACCACTAATAGTGAGTAAACATTTTACTAGTATTTGTAAAAACTCATCTGTACAGGTGATTGTCAAATTCATAGGGGGATACGATAAGATCTGGGTGCTTTCAAATAATTTGGCTTAACCTTTCCGAAAGCCCTTTTCCCGGAAGTTACATTCATATTTAGCTGTAGTAATATTCATAAAGTAGCTGCATATGTAAAATTGGTGATGCCTCAATGACATGATTTGTGTAATATTTAAGCATTGGTGGCAGGGGGGTTCCGGATAGGGCTATTACTGTCTTTCATTGCTGTGTCTTTCACGCAACTCTCTCAGGCATCTGGTTCAATTCCTTTTACTGGACATTGTGGTTTAAGGAGACATCTCTACATAATGGGGCTCATGCTGGA
>JAAEAF010008424.1:0-34516 GCA_011037195.1 Triatoma infestans
TATAATACAACTTTTTAGGTATAATAATTTTGGAAACAACAACCAATAAGGTGTGTAAATATTAGTTTTACAAAGGTTCCCAAATTATCAACAAACAAATCGTCCTTGATTGCTACACTATTAGCGGATAATAGTTTGTTGGATGTTTGTTAAACAATGAATCACTTGTATATATTATCTCAAATTTAACTATAAATAATTGCTACTTATTTAAATATATAATTATGTTTACATTTTTGCTACTTATTTAAATATATAATTATGTTTACATTTTCAAATTTTGGGTGGCGGGGAAAACGATATAAATCTAGGTTTACTTTCAGAACAAAAAAAAACTTGCAATATATCAATAAAGATCTAGATTGAAACACTCACACGACTTTCACAAATTTCCTTCAGATTTGGTATTTTTACTAAACCTATATTAGACTTTCAGCGTCATTTACGGAGGGAATTATACTGGGCAATTTTTAGGGTAAAAAGATTTGAACATCTCTGAATGTATAGGGGAGGGCCAGTGGCCATCTATCTGTTTCAGGCGAAGCTTGCAAATACATTTTAAATTTAAGCCTAAGGCAATCATTTCGAGCTTTGAGATATTTAGTAGATCTATAGGATGCAAAATTTAAACAAATTCTCTTTTAAGTCATTTCCAAAAAATTAAACGGAATATCAAGATTGAGTTATTGTTTTTCTCTAGCTGCTATTGGTGGAAGTATTGTAATCGTGTCAAATTTTCACCGCAAATACGCGTTTTGAGGTTCCCGGAATCTAAAAAAGTGGTTTTTAGAAAATGGTCAGTGTGTGCATAGCTCAAAAACAAAAAATTGCAGAAAGTTCAAAATTGACCTTCTATGTGGGTATCTCGATGGGATTCGACAGGATGTCAAAATTCCTCAACCGGAAGTAACACTTTACCGATTTTTTTTTTTCAGTTTTTGCAATTTTCTCGAAAACGGCTCCAACGATTTTCTTTAAACTTGATATATTAACTACACATTCAAAGAGCTACAACTTTTATTGGAACATTTCTCCGGAAAATTTATTGGAAGTGGTTTTTGGGAGAGGGTGAAGAAAATCGGTTGATCGGAAGTGTGTTTTTATTAGAGTCATTTCTTCTTCTACGATTTTATCAATAAAAACACCGACGGATCTCATTAAATTTGTTATACTAACTATGAATACAGAGGAGACCTATCTGACTATGAATACAGAGGAGACCTATCTCACTATGAATACAGAGGAGACCTATCTCACTATGAATACAGAGGAGACATATCTCACTATGATACAGAGGGAGACCCCTCACTATGAATACAGAGGGACCTATCTCACTATGATACAGAGGAGACCCCTCACTATGATTACAGAGGAGACCTTCTCACTATGAATACAGAGGAGACCTATCTCACTATGAATACAGAGGAGACCCCTCACTATGAATACAGAGGAGACCTATCTCACTATGAACACAGAGGAGACCTATCTCACTATGAATACAGAGGAGACCTATCTCACTATGAATACAGAGGAGACCTATCTCACTATGAATACAGAGGAGACCTATCTCACTATGAATACAGCGGAGACCTATCTCACTATGAATACAGAGGAGACCCCTCACTATGAATACAGAGGAGACCTATCTCACTGGTGTGGGAAAGTCTTTTTCCGAGAAAGTTCATTTAGAGAAGTGTTGGGTGGAGGGGAGGGGGTAGTGTATGTAGTTTCCTAAACAAAGTTATTTTATTAAGTTTAGATTCTTCAATTAATATATAAAATTGAAGGCAAGCAAACATTTGTCTGTTTTGTTATTGAGATATTTTGTTAATTATGCAACAAACATTTAATTTTGTTGCAGTTGATAGAATTAAAAGGCGGTACATGTTGATCTCCACACCCTGTAAGTGTGTGGTGAGTGATGTCTTACAAAATTCCACCATACTTGAGACCGAACTAGAACAACTCCAGTCATAAACACATTAGAAATGAAACCTTCCAAAATACTAAGTGCAACTACAAGGACGATTAATTCTTTGGTTTGAATAACCAATGACCACAAATAAGATCTTGACGCGCCTTAAGAAAACAAACAAAAAATAAATAAAACGCCATTACACGGAACATTTCTTATTATCTGTGCAAAATGATAAGTCAACTTTCTTTAGAAATTTAGAAATGACATATTTCTCAATTCATAATAGTATCTGCCGCTTTCGCAAAACACAGTAACTATCTAAAGTGGAAGAAAGAAAGCATTAAAGGAATAAGAAACGTCTGACTAGATAAGCGACAGAATGTTAAGTTAGTAGAGACATATGTTTTCCCCGTATAGCGGAAGTGAAAACATCCGGAACAACGTCTTGTTAGGTTGGTAACACTAAACTTACAAATGAGTTAGCAGCGAGAAAACAGTGTTGTCAAACTGTGAAATTGTTCTTAATGTCTAACAACACAGCGTTAGAAATAAGTGGCTATATATATATATATAAAAGGTCATTCAATAAAAAGTGGGACAAATGTTTTTATTAATTTCAATTTGATATAAAAATGGATTTAATAATTTTATTATGCGCCAGTAAAAAAATGTTTATATCGAAGTGTGAGGAATTTTTGTGTAGTTTTCCACTTTCCGTTTGTTTCTTCGTCCAAAGAAAGAAATCTAAAGGCGCGAAATCCGGAAGGTAAAGCAGAAATGGCACCCCAAATTACTATCCCAACCAGATAAATTCCTGACCGCCAATTTTCTTCAAACTCTGAATTTCAGCCATATATAAACTTCAGAATTATCACTAACTTTATATGAAACATTTTCTCTGGTCAAAAAATTGAACTAAATTTCCGAAAATCCACACTGTTTGACGAGAATATCTTGTGCTCTTGTAAAAGTAATAACAATCAACTAGATACTTTTATTGTGACTGGAATTCCCTGTCCAGTTTCAACTTTCTATTGTAAATTCTAGAACGGATTATTGATATATTCACACAGCTGGAGAAGTGAATGATAACGGTATCTCGGCCGACGTAGACATTAATAAAGATCGTGAAAGAGGATAAGAACATGTTTATATATATATATATAGCTCATGCTTTAATTTATACCATTATTATTGGACATCAGGGTTGTTTAAACATATGTACGATAAGAGGAACATAATATCATTTATTGTAGATATTAAAAGATTGATTTTATTATTTACTAGCTAAACCCGGCCACGCTTTGCTGTGGCTCATTCTGATTTTAATTATTAGGGAAGTAAATAGAAGTATTATAGTTAACATAGATTCAGCAAGAAAACACATCATTCAATTTAATACCCTACTTTGCGTTGCTGTAATCTGAAAGGAAAGAAAGAAAAAATGTTTTTAACTGAAAGTCTTTTTTATTGTAAAGCTAGTGAATGGACTAGATTTTTTTGTTTGTCCGTTTTCTGCATAAATATAAAGATCAGATAGTTTACCGACTCTGGAGCATGGCAAATAATTGCCATGAGAGAAGCATTCGTTTTCTTAATTCAAACCGCACACTTGCAAAGTTTGTCCTTGCGCTTTATTGATAGTCATAGGAACGCAAGGTGTACTGGAAATTGAAGTCGTTTGAACTCGAACGGCATATCTGTCGGAATGAGTGGTATTCATGAAGTAGTACGTCTTCACCTTTATGAGATCCAACCGGAATTGTTGCTTCAATTAGATTATTCATCAGTTATTTAACTACTGTCGTGTACCATTGCATAACTTTGGCTGATTGATGTTTCGGAGTAATATAATTGGCACTCCAATTTTCAAATTTAGAATGTGTGGCGGTAATCCGGGAGCATCGAATGAATTAAGAAATTCCGTTGGAAAATTCATAACTTCACTTTGGTCCATCAAGGAGTGACAATGGATTTGTATGTCACTTGTTTCACCTGCGATGTGTTAGTAAGTGGCAGTCACGTTCAATTTCGTCTCTCATTTTAAGTGAAATTTGTGAGGTAAAAAATTAGTCTTTTACCACGAATTTTTGCAAGTAAAAAGTTTTTTATATGAGTGATAATTAGTGTGAATTTTACGGAAATCGTATGAGTAGCTATTGTAAATTAATTAAAATTAATTTGTTAAAAACTAATTGGTTGTTGGAACAGTGAATTGAAGAAAGCGAAGTGGGGACTGTTTGGCCACGCCTCCTTTTTGGGTTCATTTCATATCTACCTTCTGTATAAACTGCAGGTAATAAATTTTAAAAAAAACTTATGAATAAAAAAATTAATCAATTTTACACGCCCGTGGCACCAAATAAACGTTTGAGAAGTAAAAGCTCACCAGAACTTACTACATCACCTGAAAATAAGAAAATAGAAATGGATGTAGAAGTTGGAACAATGACTTGTTCTGAATTGCTGTCCCTGTTTAGCTCAATAATGGATACAAAATTAGAAAATATGAATAAAAAATTAGAACAGGTGGCGTGTAAGGAAGATTTGCTCTTGTTGAATCAAACACAAAAGGACTTAAAAGAGGAGAATAAATTATTAAAAGAAGAAATAATCGTTTTAAAGGAGGGTAATAAATACGTTTCCCAACAATTAGAAATTTTAGTCCGTGAAAAAAAGAAGAATTATTTAATATTTCATGGTTTGAAATATTCGGCTGGAGAAGATTATGTGGGTATAATAAGAAAATTTTGTATTAGTACACTTGGATTAAAAGAAGATGTTCTTATTTTCAATGCTTACCCACTTGGTTCGAAAAACAATTCCAATTTACCTATTGTGGCGACGTTTCCTGTCGAATCGGATGTTAACTACATTCTTAAAAATGCTAAACTTTTAAAAGGTACTCAGTTCTATATTTCTCAAGATATGACGGAGATTGAACGTTGGAAAAAAAATAAATTATTGGCAATAAGAAAACAGGTGAAAGACGTAAATAGAAATATTGTGGTAAATGTTTCAAGGCAATGTCTTTTTATAAAGGGCAAAAGTTTTTTTGGAATGAAGAAGGTCTATATTCATCAAAAAATGAAAATGCTATTGAAAAATTAAATCAGTTGATAAATTTCGATTGAACCGATTTTGTAAATCAGTTATGTTTGGAGAACTTTACTGTCTGGAAACAGAAGAGAGGGCAGTTGAGAGAAGAGAAACAAAAGAAGGTAATAGAAGAGAAGCAGAGAGAGCAGAAGAGTAGAGAAGACGGCCTAGCAACAACAAGTAACAGTCCGAAACATGTATGATGTAAACAAGTCTGTCAAGTCAATAATAAATGTAAGTCTGTTTGTAATATAACTAACAATGAATTAAAAATAATTTCGTACAATGTTCGTGGTTTAAATAACAAGTTCAATGACATTTCTTTCTTTGATTTTATAAAATATTTCGATATAATTATACTTATTGAAACTTTTCTAATAGAAAGCGAATGTTATAAATTCGAAAAATACTTTTCTGGCTTTAAACTGAAATGGCAGGGAGCAAAAAAAGTACAAACAATGGGAAGGGCTAGTGAAGGTTTGTTAATAGCTATTAATTGTAATATTAGTTCTAATGTAAGCTGTAATTTTGTAAATCTACATGGATGGGACATGGTAGAGGTAATAGTGAATAACGATAAATTATTTATTATTCCTGTTTATATTAATTCTTCTAAATGGCAAGTAGATTTTGAGAAATTGAGTTTAGTAATGGATAAAATGGAAGCTAACTGTGTTTTGCTGGGCGATATGAATGTACGTATAGCCGACAAACAAACTATTCCCGATATTGTGGCTCAAGTAGATTGTTTAACTGACCCTCTTAGGATGTCAAAAGACAATTTTCTAAATAAAAAAGGCACTCTATTTTTAGAGTTATGTGAAGATAAAGATCTAGTTATTTTAAATGGGCGTACTAAAGGGGATAAATACGGTGAATATACATTTATTTCAGAAAGAGGGAATTCGGTGATTGATTTCTGTTGTGTTTCTGCCAGTTTATTAAATTATGTTCAGGATTTCAAAGTTGTATATAAAAATTATTCCGATCACATGCCCATTGTAATTAACCTTATGTTTAGTAAATTTAATTCTCAAAATTTTTGTAAACCCCCCACCTTTATTAAAAAAGTTGTTATGGTCACCTCAAGATGAACGTTACTTCAAATCAAAAATGGATAACACTTTAAATGCATTAACTCAAAAATGTATTGACTCCGGGGCGAAATTGAATCTAATTTTACATAATATAATAGAATCAGCTTATTTAGGTAATCAAATTTGTATGAAGAATTGTAAAGTGGGGAGGCAAAAATGGTTCGATTTTGAATGTTTGAAATACCGTAAAAGAGCTTTTAGTTTACTGAATCTTTTCAGGAAAAGAAATAATGAATACGTAAAACTATTATATATTGAAGCCAATAAAGCATTCAGAAAAATATGCAGAACTAAACGGGTAGAATATGAGAAATCGTTATTAGAAAAATTTAAAAATATTAAAGATGCTGAAGCCTTGTGGAGTCTATTAAGGCAATTTAAACGTAAAAATGTTGCAAATGAGTCCAGTGTTTCTGGTTCTACTTTCAGAGATTATTTTAAAGAGCTTCTTTGTCCTGAACAGAGATCGGCTGAGTTAGTCTACGTGGAGCCTTATTGGACAGACTCTGAGTTAGATAGAGAATTCACCCTACTGGAATTAAAAAATGTTTTAAGAAAAGCACAAATAAATAAAGCTCCCGGACTTGATTCTATACCATACGAATTTTTTAAATTTGGTCCTGATTCTATGTTAAAAGAAATCGTAATTGTTTTTAATGATTTTTTTAATAGAGGCGCTGTCCCGAAAAGTTTCACAGAGTCGGTTATATTCCCTCTTTATAAAAAAGGTGACCCTAATATCGTAAATAATTACAGAGGAATTTCGTTTATGAATTTTATTGCGAAATTTTTACTGGCATATTATTACAGCGTTTATGGCAATGGGTCTATTCAAACGATCTCCTTAACGAGTTTCAGGCTGGGTTTCGGATAGGTTACTCAACCGTGGACAACATTTTCAACCTATTTAGTATCATAAAAATAACACTTTCATCAAAACGCAGTAAACTATATAGTTTTTTTGTGGACTTCAAAGCTGCATTTGATTGTATAGACAGAAGAGCGCTTTTTTATAAACTAGCCAATAAAGGATTATCCTTTAAATTTCTATCTATCCTTAAGAGTTTATACACTGACACCAGAGTTACGGTTTGGCAAAAGAGGGACTGTCTGAATTCTTTAATACGAAGGTTGGTTTGCGCCAGGGATGCTTACTCAGCCCTCTATTATTTTCATTATTTTTAGATGATCTACATGAGTCTCTGGGAGAGGGGGGATAGAGATAGCTGGAGTAAATATAAGATGTCTTTTATATGCCGACGATGTGGTAATTATTGCTGATAACCCACATAAATTACAATTGATGATAAATAATCTGCAGGCCTATTGTCAACAATGGAACCTCAATGTCAACCTAGGGAAGTCGAAAATCATAGTTTTCCGTAATGGTGGAAGACCAGCGCAAAATGAAAAGTGGTATCTAAATAGAGTTCCGATTGAAGTCGTAAATGAATATAAATACCTTGGAGTTACCATGACTCCAAAATTATCATTGAAACAACATCTGCTAGAGAAAACTACTCAAGCAAAATTTGGTATAAATTTTTCCTGGCATAGTCTGATATCCAAAAGAAATATCCCTCTTGAAATGAAGTATGAAATATTTCACTCAGTTTCTCGAGCTATCATAACTTATGCAGCTCAAGTTTGGAGCTTCGAAAAATACGATGTATTAGAAAAATTTTCTAGATATTGTTTTAAAAAAATATTTTTTCTGCCCCGCTACACCCCCAATCACATTCTGGCAAATGAGATTAGTGTAAAACCTATTTCTTCTTTTACTCTAAAATTGCATTTTGATTATATTTTAAAAGTTTTAGAGATGCCGCCTCACCGTCTCCCATTCATTTTAGCGAAAGAGGTAATTAAGAAAAATACATTCTGGTATAGCAACCTGCGTGAACTAGCTCACTATTATGAAGTCCCCGTCTCTATTGAAAATGTTGCCTATTTATCGCAACAGTTAGTGCGTTTGAGACTTACGATAGAAGAAAGGGAAAAAGAGTACAATCTGCAAAGTTGCCGGCAATCAGTATACAGTCCCCTGTATGCGGAAATATGTAGCTCAGAAAATGGTAAAGATTATTTAAGAGAGATAAAGGATCTGTATGCAGTGCGCTGGATTTGCAAAACACGATGTGAGCTGCTTAATTTGAATTATAAAAAGTGGCGAGTTAATGGGAGGGAGCTATGCTCACTGTGTAATTTAGGCGGAAAAGAGGACACTTTACATTTTTTGGCTAGGTGTCCGGTATTAGCGGAATTTAGATTTGCAATTTTTGGTAAAACAATCCTGGCAAAACATGAAATAATAGATATTTTGAATGGGTCAGATTGGCCAAAGCTGGTAAAATATGTAAAACATTCAGTGCAGTACAGGGGTGAATTAATTTCTGAATTTAACTTTTAAATACATTTAAAACAATTGACTATTTTTGATTTGAAATATGTTTATTATTTGCCCACGGTATGTTGAAGTGTCTTTTTCCATTTTGTTCTGTCTCAACTTTATTACTAATTAGAAGGTTTTGTTTACTTATTCTTATTTCCAAGAGTTATTGTATTTTCTTTTAAACCCTTATACCTGTTCTTTGTTTCTCCTTATTTGTGTAATCATTTAATATTTGATTATTATATAGTAACACTTGATAAGCGGACTTGACAGACGGAATACAAATTCCATGTCTAAGTATATTTTGTTTTTTTTGTACTATTGTATTATTGTAAAACGATTTTTTTTTTTATTTCAAATATACATTATTATTATTATTATTATTTACTAGCTAAACCCGGCCACGCTTTGCTGTGGCTCATTCTGATTTTAATTATTAGGGAAGTAAATAGAAGTATTATAATAACATAGATTCAGCACATAAACAAATCATTCAATTTAATACCCTACTTTGCGTTGCTGTAATCTGAAAGGAAAGAAAGAAAAAATGTTTTTAACTGAAAGTCTTTTTTTATTGTAAAGCTAGTGAATGGACACATTTTTTGTTTGTCCGTTTTCTGCATAAATATAAAGATCAGATGGTTTACCGACTCTGGAGCATGGCAAATAATTGCCATGAGAGAAGCATTCGTTTTCTTAATTCAAACCGCACACTTGCAAAGTTTGTCCTTGCGCTTTATTGATAGTCATAGGAACGCAAGGTGTACTGGAAATTGAAGTCGTTTGAACTCGAACGGCATATCTGTCGGAATGAGTGGTATTCATGAAGTAGTACGTCTTCACCTTTATGAGATCCAATGGGAATTGTTGCTTCAATTAGATTATTCATCAGTTATTTAACTACTGTCGTGTACCATTGCATAACTTTGGCTGATTGATTGTTTCGGAGTAATATAATTGGCACTCCAATTTTCAAATTTAGAATGTGTGGCGGTAATCCGGGAACATCGAGTGAATTAAGAAATTCCGTTTGAAAATTCATAACTTCACTTTGATCCATCAAGGAGTGTCAATGGATTTGTATGTCACTGTGATTCTGTTTGGAATGATGTTTATATCGAGTATGTCGATATTTTTAGCCGGGAGAATGGCTCTTCCGCTTAACCATGCGTGATTTTGATAATTTGTTTCGATGCTTTGGAATACCTTGTCTACTAATACTGTGCGAGACGTGTGAAGTACTTCGAGACTGGTGGCGGTGAGAGGTACTTATAACTAGTTGAGAAAGAGGTTCAGAGAGCGCGCCACCATCGCAACGCGCCTGAGTCTATCTATTTTGCTAACCTCGCGAAACGCACGGAATTTCCCGTTTCCATGGGAACTTCGGAGTAAAAAGTACATATAAACACTCTTATATAGAAATACAACGTTGTGTCAAAATTTCAAGTCAATCCATAGACTTGTTTTTGAGTTTTGCGGCCACAAACATACGGATGCTGAATTTTTATATACATAGATAACGTTTTTTGTATATATTTAAACACAGCTCGCATTTAAAACATGAGAGGAGCTTTAAAATTTAAACTACAAACAGTGGTTCACCCTTTGATTAAGGTGTTACAGTTTACTATTTTGCTTTGTGTATTTATATCAATCCAGTTTTAATACTTGTGTGTTTCAAATTTAGTTAAAGTAACCATATTGTTCCAACATCTTTTTTGACTAATAAATGTTACTGTGGTCAGATTTATATGTCTGAACCTAATGTTGCTTTCATATATAAAACAAACTTGGGATCATGTACACAACTAACACCGATTCACTGGTGATATAACACAATTTTAGCAAAAACATAATCTTTACGTTCAGAATTCCGAGCAGTTGGAAAAATCTAGTGCATATTAATCAAGAGGAATTGATTATGGAAGAGGAGAAGTTGTTTGCGTGCACGCAACAAGTGATACCAATTCAGTAGACTACCATGTGTTGTACACAGAAGACAGTTTCCTTTAGTTTTAGCATTTGTTATAACAATTATAATAAGTCTTTATTAATAGACTCTCTATCATGCAGAATTTTTGACCTATATGTGGACAGACCCATTTTCAGAATCGGAAGAATACGGTTCCTTGTCGAGATGTCCTTCAAAATAAAGAATAGGAATTCAAAGTTCTGAAAATATTAAAAACGTTGTTTAAATAAAAATTTGTCACCGGTTTGTGTGTTTGTGTATTTGATCTTACATTTTCTTTTTGGCAATCCTCCACCCGAAGGCGCCAGGGAGCACAGCCCCCTCTACTATAAATATATACACATACATTGTAAGTATATATATATATCATATACCTATACCATATATATTTTATATATATATATATGGTAACCTCATATATAACGCGAATAATTTTATACATGCAGAACCTGTTGCATTACATGTTTTGTATTCACCTGGCCACACTAACTAAATATGCAGTGTGCATGGCTGCCAACCAACCTGCACACATAAAAAACATATTCTTCTCTTAAATTAAGTACTATGTCACCTCAACTATTATTGTCAGTACCAAGGTTATTATCACGTATAAATATTCAATTTATTAATGAGCACTTAATTATAAACACGGAACGAATGTTATAGTAGTAAAGGTAGAAATATGTTTTAACATGTTGGTCAATGTGGTAAAGAGACAAAGCTTTTTTCTCTTATTAAATATTTCTCTGTTTTATCGGAAGATAATGTCGCTCTTCAAACCGTAGTCTCAAGAGCTAGTGGCCTCGTGACTTCCAACATTCAATAGAACAAGTTATGGATTAATACCCGAGTGGGTATTTTCTCCACATGCCTGGCATGTCATGTGTTTAGTTTATCACATCTGCTTATTGTTTAATATAAAAGTGCAAATAAATAAATTAGAATTATTAGAAAAATCTGGAGTAAGGCTCTCATATTGTAATTTACACAGGCTAATTATCGACTAATCACCTATAAACTTGTAATTCTATTACTAATGGAATACTTGTAATGGAAGATTCTAAACTTAATAAAACCAACTTGTTGAGGGAAAGCAACGTTCACCCAAACCGTCCATGGCTAAAAATCAACATTCTCGCGAAAAGTTTCAAATAAAACTGATGGATCTCTGTATTTATAGTGTTGGTACAGCAAATTTAATGAAGTCCATTGGCTCAATGCTTAAATCACATAAGTTCAATTTTATTTTTTACTTTCTCTTACTCTTTCTTCCTAGTGATCGAGTCAAATTATCGATATCGAGTTTTCACCGGAAATATCACTTTTGAGGTCCCCTGAGTTCAAAAAAGTGGTTTTTAGCAAATGGTCTGTGTGTGGGGCTGTATGTGAACAGCATAGTTCAAAAACAAAAAAATCGTAGAATGTTCAAATTTGATATTCCGTTTAGGTATCACCATGGAATCCGACAGTAGGTTATCTGTCAAAATTCCTCAACCGGAAGTACCATTTTACTAGTTTTTTTTTACATTTTTTTGATTTACTCAAAAACGCTCCAACGATTTTCTTAAAACTTATTACCTCAATTACACATACAAAGAGCTATATTAAATTATTAAATATGTTGTTGAAATTCCGAGGACCGGAAGTGCGTTTTTACTAGGAAGTATTTTTCAATTTTTGCTATTTCCTCCATAAAAACACCATCGCATTTCTAAATTAATAGAATAAATTTTGATATTCTAACTATAAAATGTGTCAATCAGAATTTTGAAAACTGGAGTAAGAGAAAGTTGTGTGAGCTTAACACACGAGATTTTATTTAATTTAAGGCGCGCGTCTACATTTGTGGTCATATGCGCCTGGAGGGTTCTTAGTGCACTGCCAGCCTCCGAACAGTGTTCTCTCGCTGTAAACAACATTGCCGGACAGTGTAGAGGCTCCTAGGAAGAGAAATGTAAGAGCAGCACGACTGGACTCGAATCCGGGATCTCCGCGTTGCAAGTCCAGCGCGCTACCATTGAGCTAATCTCTTCCCAGTTCAAAATTGATTTTTCGTTTGCGTATCTCTTTTTGTATTCCTCCCCCAAGTTTACGATTCCATTACGAAAAAACAGTTTTATTGAAGTTTTTTTCTCCAATTTTTCGCAATTTCATTGGCAACTGGGTCCGAATTCTTTAATTTTTACACAATCGTCACTTTTATTTGAAAACCCTTTATTATTCCCCACTCCTGGTACGCGTTGTAGCGTACCCTCTAGCAAGAGAAAGTATTACAATCGAGTCAAACTTTCAAATGGAGTGTTCACCGGAAGCATGTTTCGTCTCCTGAGTACGAGAAACCTGTTTTTGCAAACGGTGTGTGTGAACAAACTATCTGCACACCGCTGAAGATTATTAATTAAGAAGCTGAGATTATTCCGTTTAGGAACTACCATCACATCTGGCAGGTTCGGCAAAATCTATCACCTGCAAGTGCGACTTTAATGATTTTTTTCAGTGATTTTTCGTGATTTTCTCCACAATGGCCCCAATGATTTTCTTCAAATCCTTACACTTCGTACACACATAAATATACAATTTTACTATAAACTTTTTCCCCCGTAAAATTAATTATTTTTCGAGTCATCAGTTTTCAGCCACAAAATCCGTACAACTATAAAATAATTGCTTTTGAAAAATGTTTCGATAAAAGTGAACGTTTATTTCTCTGTAATTCGTATGCCAAGTTCAAAACAAACCGTTACAGTCGTTTTCGAGAAAATTAAAAAAAAAATACTAACCTAAAATTAAAAAAATAGAATCCTATTCTGTACTTCCGGATAACCTACTTCTTCAAATTCGAAATTCTAGCAATGCTTCTATTGTATAGTAATATTATATAGGTGGTATATAATTGCATTGAAGTGGTATTTTGCGGAATTTCTATTTAATAGCATTGTGGAGGCCTGCCACTGGAACGTTAAATTTTTCTCTGTTGTGCCACTTCTCTTTGCAAGAGAACTTTCATCTTCATTTAAAATCTATTAAATGTACTGGAAACCACGATTCCAATTTTTACAGGAAAATCTATTGACCGGAAGTAGGAAACTGACCAAAAATGTTACATGAGTTTTTCGGAAATTTCTTCGAAACGGCTCCAACAGTTTTGTTTAAACCTGGACTGCTAATATGTATAACTACTGCATACATACACAGCTATATAACTACTGCATACATACATAGCTATATAACTGCTGCATACATACATAGCTATATAACTGCTGCATACATACATAGCTATATAACTGCTGCATACATACATAGCTATATAACTACTGCATACATACATAGCTATGTAACTGCTGCATACATACATAGCTATATAACTGCTGCATACATACATAGCTATGTAACTGCTGCATACATACATAGCTATATAACTGCTGCATACATACATAGCTATGTAACTGCTGCATACATACATAGCTATGTAACTGCTGCATACATACATAGCTATATAACTGCTGCATACATACATAGCTATGTAACTGCTGCATACATACATAGCTATATAACTGCTGCATACATACATAGCTATGTAACTGCTGCATACATACATAGCTATGTAACTGCTGCATACATACATAGCTATATAACTGCTGCATACATACATAGCTATATAACTGCTGCATACATACATAGCTATATAACTGCTGCATACATACATAGCTATGTAATTTTACTGCAAAGATTTTACCGGCAAATTTAATTTTTCGATTCAACGGAGGCGGCGACCCACCTAGGCTACACTATACACTGCAATCTGAGCGCCACATTACCCCCACCACTAGCTATAGGAAAACAAAATGTTGAAATAGAATTTCTAGTTCTATAAAAATTTGCCAATTATAATTGTATTAATTTGACAAACTATTCACAGTGCTTCTTCACACGAGAATCTTTGTTTTTTTAAATTAAATTTTGAATTAATTTTATTGTCTAGAGATAATATCAACAGATATAAGTTTCAACTTTACATAACAGTCAAATTTGGCTCCTGCGCATTTCATAAACGTCGCCGAGTCAATTTTAATTTAAAGAATACGTATTTATTTAGTGCTAATATGTGCCGGCGTTTCTAGCAAGCTCCCTGTATTAACAACATAAGAAGCATTTCAGTTTTTGATATTATTTTATTGATTTATTTCAACCAGTGGTTTTTACAAACGAGTTACTAGAAATATGATAACATGAAAAGAAAGAACGAAATTCATGCCAAACATAAAACAATATTATTAAAAACAAATATAAAAAAATATAAAGAAATATTAAAAACATAAAACATTTAAACATTTTTTTTTTTCAGACATACTGTCTGTGATAGGCGGCTTCTTTTGGTGGTCATCGACCGGTTTCAAGCGTTCACCCATCATTAAGACGTTTTTGTCAAAACAGTGTGATAACACAGAATAAATTCCCTTTTTTGTTGTCATAGGGGATATTGCATTGCGAGCTGAGAGATGTATTGTGTCTCCCGGAACCTTCTCAGTGCACTGAGACTCCTAGGGCAGCCTCTGGATTCGAACCCGGAACCTCCGGTGACAGTGTAACGCGCTACCTCTGAGCTAATCCCTTCTCTAAACAAATTAATCGATGGAATTCTACCAATTAATGACTTGAAATCAATAGAATTCAAATTTGGAGTTTACAAAACAAAAACATGGTGAAGTGACGAAATACCATAAAAACGGAAAATAGCAACTTGATAGTCCATTACCATCACCGGGGGGGGGGGGGAGCGTCAGATATTAAGCTTTCCGGCCTACATCCTTAATTGAAAGGGCCACCTCCATGAATGGTCTGTGTATGTGGTGTCCAGTTCTGAATAAAGTAGCTATCACACAAATCCACTTTCTCTTACTTCAGTTAATACAATGATATTACTTTCTCTTACTTCAGTTAAAAGCAAGTATTGTAACCGTGCCAAATTTTCACTGGAAATACACATTTTGAGGTCCACTACAGTGGTCTTCCATTTCCTCTCTCTCTGTGTGGTCACATAACTCAAAGACGGAAAATCGCTGCAAGTTCAAACTTGATATTTCGTTTATGTTCTACCCGGACACCAGTTATGTAATAAGTTTTGGTGAAAATCGGTTAATCGGGCCAAGTTAGTAACTGGATGCAGATCTTTTTACTTTCGTACGATTTTCTCGAAAATGGTTCCAACAATTTCCATTAATTGTAACTGGAGCGCTACCAACTACACAGACCAACAGCTAACAAGTTTTATTTGAAACATTTCCGGAAAAATGAATTGAAAGTGGTTTTTGTGAGAGGGGTGGGGGTTATGTTCTACTGTAAAGTGCTGTTTTAGTGAGAGGGGTGGGGTTATGTTCTACTGTAAAGTGCTGTTTTAGTTGATTACACATTCCATCATCTACATAATACTAGCTACAATTAAATATGTTGCCAAAATTCCGAGTTTGAAGAAAATCGACTACAGAACATTTTCAGTTTCCTGGGAATTTCTCCATAAAAACACTGACGGAACATTAAACTTGCAATACTAACTGCACATACACACAACTATCACTTTTACTTTAAACTTTTTTTGTGAGAAAAATTCATTTAAGAGGGGTTTGGGGGAAGGGAGGGCGCTTTTGTTGCGCTCAAAAAACAAAACAAAAAAACCAGTTTTAATGAAGTTTAGATCCTGCCAGTGATATAAGATTTAAGGTAATTAAACATCTTGTGAAAATATTGCTGTGAAACACTCACAATACACTCTCTCATTGCAATTATCGAGGTAAGTTATATTGAACAATGTTCTTCAAATCTCTATTGTGTAACTACGTACATTGCAGTAGAGAAAGTCGTGTGACTGTTTCACACCAATTTTTTGCCTATTTACTCATTTGTGCTCCAGCAAACATACGGAACCGTTAGAGAGAAAATTGGAACTTCTCGGACATACACATTCACTATAGCTCCATTCGTTAACATTATTTTTCCGTTAACAGACTTGCTGTGTATTCTGGTGAATACTCAATCTTGAAACTATGTCACGATCACCAATACTTCCTTCTTCCAAGAAAAAAAAAAAAGTTCTCTCGATATAGGAAGAAAAAAAAACACGGAAAATTACGAATTAAGCACTTGGTCCTTAAAAATTGACTTTGAATGAGCGTAATTTATGTTTTTACATAGAATTTATGAGTTTCGCCGGTCAAGAGAGGTTTCAGGAAATGTTCATCTGATAGAACATATAAAATTCCTCACTACTAATGTGGTTAACCTTGTAACACGGAAGATTCACTTCTCGTAACCTCGTCAGTAATGAATAGCTACCAACTCATATGACGAGAATATCTTCATTAGGAGAATCATAAAAATAAACACTTAGTATACAATATATGTAGAAATATTGATTAAAATAAAAGATAGGCCGGCCAACCAGCCGGAGATAAAACTAGATTGGCAAATTGGTAATTGTATGGAAAAGAAATCCAACTATTGTGTGTTTTGTTAGTATTATTGAAATTAGAGAGATAGTACTTTAAACAATTGTAAACACAACTGTATGAGAAACAGTTGAAACAATACTTGCTGGGAAAATTACCTTCGCCCTTCTAAATATGAATCTATTTTTAGTAATGAATGTGGTTTACTTTCCAAACAATATCTACAGCTGTTGGATCTCTTCAATACACGCTCCATATTATGCTCATATAAAGCTTATTTGTATAAAGTGTTTCACCTGTTGTGACTGCTTATTAAACAAACAAAACACTCAAATCTGGCGTGAAACACTCACACGACTTTCATTGACTGAAATCGCAAATTTGCATCACACCTATAAGTCCTTATTAGTGTTTTAAACAGTTGCTGTTTTTATTTAGAAAACCACAGAAAACTGAGAAATACTTTTTACTAAATTTGCGGTTCCGGAGAACCAATTTGCTACATATTCGGAATGTTGACATAATATTTCATTGTAATGATAGAATGGTATAATAAAGTGAAATATGTTCCAAATAATGGTTGTCATGGTTACATGCGCACTCAAATAATGGTTGTCATGGTTACATGCGCACTCAAATAATCCAGTTTAAAAACAATTATTGCAACCAATTTCGAGAAAATCGCAATAAACTAAATGAAAAATCCATCTAGTAAAGTGGACTTCCTGTTAGCTAATTTTCTTTAAATATGTAAATCTAGTAATACACAGTTACTGTATCTTCATCTCTTCATATTGCAAATGACATTCACTGAGCTCAAGTGGTATTTTAGTAGCGCTATCATAACGGTGCTGCTGTCCAACAAGTGACAATGTTTGTGTGTTCAGTTTGAAATCGTAGAACCGCTTTCGAGAAAAAAATAAATGAACAAATCCAAAAAAAAAAAAAATATTGACCAAAGTCGCCAATTCCGGTTGATGTTACTGTCACTTGCCCGCTAGGTGGTGAATCTAAACGGAATACCAAGTTTCAGCTTCCGTCAATTTTTATTTGTTGAGGTATTTTGTTGCCCTCACTCACACACCCACACACACACACACACACACGTACCGTTTGATAACAAATTGTTCTTCACTCAAGGGACCTGGAAACAAGTATTTCCGGTGAAAACTCAATTTCGAAAACTTGACACGATTCCAATATTTCCTCGTAGTAGGTGTAACATATAAAGGGAAGATCTACCGCGTACGATTCTCACGCTGAAGTGCTATCCCAGATTCGAGCCCAGTGCTATCCCTTAGATTTGTTCTTCCTAGGAGCCTCTAAAGATCATGTTAAGTAATGGACCCTGTTGTCTGTAGGGAGATAACACGTTCAGAGGCCGGCAGTGTATTGAGAAGGCGCTAGGCGTAAATGACTACAGATGTTGACGCGCCTTAAATTAAAAAGAAAAAATACTGGTATGAAACACTCACGTCAACTTTCTCTTACTACAGTTTACAAAATTGTAATTGACAAATTTCATAGCTACTGTAGCAAATTTAATGAAATTCGTCGCGTCGGAGTTTTCATGGAGAAAATCGTGAAAACTGAAAAAACTGTCAGTAAAAGCGCACTTCCAGTTTACTAGTTGCCTTGAAACTCGGAATCTTGGCAATCTCTTTATTTCTAATTAATTCTATTTAGATGGTAGAATTGTGTAATCAACTATGATTACGACGAAAACATAACCGGTTATCTGGAAGTACAGAATAGGTTATTGGTTTCAACCGACTATAACGGTTTTCTTTAAACTTGTTATGCTAACTTCACAGATACAAACATATCACCTTTAATTCAACATTTTTTCTCCCAAAAAATTATTTTTGATAGTTTTGCCAAATTTGGAGCGATTATTTCAAATGTTATATACGGAGTTGGTTAGTCTTTTGGCGCCCTCTATTGGTTCACAATATAATCCTTCACTGCTTGCAAAGGTAAGTAGGTAGATACTTATCTCTTCGTATATTTATGCAAGGGCAAATAGTAAAATGTGACTTTAAAGAAAATTGGTCATTTCATATATAACTGTACTAATAACAGGAGTGAGAGAAAAGTCGTAGGTATATATGTATGTGAACAGCATAGCTCAAAAACGAAAAACCATAGAAAGTTCAAACTTGATACGTTTAGGTATCACCATCGGATCCGACAGTAGGTTATCTGTCAGTCGGTTATTTCTTTTACGATTTTCTCAAAAAAGGCTCCAACGATTTTCTTCAAACTTCGTATATCAATTAAACATACAAAGATCTACAACTTTTATTTAAAACATTTCTCTAGGAAAATTCATTTAAAGGCACTTTTGGGGGAGGAGTGGGGTTAGATTTTCCACTAAAGTGCTATTTCGGTTTATTAATACACTTTATTAGTACAATTCTGTCATCAAAATAGTTAGAATTAAATCATTATATTAGTTAGAATTAAATGTGTTATTGAAATTCCGAGTTTGAAAAATCGGATGACCGGAAGTGCGTTTACTTTACCAGTTTACTAAATGATTTTTTTCACTTTTTCGCGATTTCCTCGAATATGGCTCCGACGATTTTCTTGAAACTTTCTGTATAAACTCCACATACAAAGATCTACAACATTTATTTAAAGCATTTCACTGGGAAAATTTATTTAAGGGCACTTTTAGGGGAGGGGTATGGTTATGTTTTTCTCTTAGGTGCTATCATAGTTGATATACAATTCTACCATCCTAACAAAATTAATTAGAAATAAATAGATGGCCAAAATTGCCGAGTTTCGAGAAAATTAATAAACCGGAAATACGCTTTTACTGAACATTTTTTTTAGTTTTCGTCTAATTTAATTAAATTTGGTGCACTAACTATAAAGCTTGTTAATTACAATTTTGAGAACTAGAGCAAGTGAAAGTTGTATGAATGTTTCACGCCAGATTTTTTTAAAAATAAAAATGTATCGATTGGAGTACCTTCCTTCAACCACCAGTCGTTTGAGTGTTTCACGCCAAGATTTTTTTCCTATCCTGAGAATTTCAAGAATGGATTGCGTGAAAATCTATAAAATTGGAAGGAATATTTTCCTGGTAGACTGTTTCTATTTGTTTGAATATCAGAGGGTGCGTACACAATCTGCCAGCAATATGCATCGTTCTATAACAATAACGATAATAATCCTAATAAAAGTAGTTTACCCATTAAACTAGTCATACACAGGGTATTGAAATGTAAGCAGGTGTGACGTCATGACACTCCCTCTCTACTTCAGGATCAGTTGGTCGGATTGTGAAAGGCATCATTAATGCATATCTAGGCTAATATTCAATATTTATGTATTAGTATTTTTGTTATATATTAGACACAATAAGAGCAGCCTTCATTTGGTCTGTACATAATAATCATTAATACTACTGTTAGATATTTTGTGAATATATTCTCTCACTCTGTTGGTACTAAAAGTATTGCGATTGGGTCAAATTTTCCGAAATTGAGTTCACACCGGAAATAGATGTTCTGACGAGTTGTCAATTAAAACACAAAAATCTGATGCCAAACACTCACACTACTTTCCCTCACTCCTGGTTAATACAATAATTACATGTAAAATGACAAATTTCCCTTATTATGCTAGGGGAAGCACTGAGCTAGCGACCCAAGCGGCAGCCAAGTGTAAAGTGCGTCACTTTATAGAATAAGGTGCAGCAACCAATCCTATAAATTTGAAATCTGACTCCATAATTTTCACAAACTAACTAAAATCAATTTTTTTTGTTTGTTTGGAAAATGTTTCATATAAACGTCATACGTTCAGGTCTGTTAACATTCCAGGTTTAAAGGAAACCGGAGCAGTCTTTTTCCAGACAATTCCAAAAAAACTCAAAACCCTTATTCTACGAGTTGTGCTTCCGGTTGACGAATTTTGCCCGAAAATTGCTACGTGTCTGATGAGGTGGTAGTGCCTAAACGGATAGCATTACCTTTCTAAAAGAAAACCCTTGTAGAACAACCAGTATTTCCAGTATTATAGCGGACCCATTACTAACCAGTTGTTATCATCATTCACTTTGTATTGTTTCAACATTGGTCTTACAACAGTCATTCGGACATCAGTGCCAACAAGTCTTTAACATTGGAGTTTTAAAATCAATCGACAACAAGAATATTTAAGTGCGGCAGTTTTTGTGTATTTATAAGCTGATTTCATTTATTACAATTAACATGTAATTGTTATTTTGAAACATATCCAGATTCATTATAATTAATACTTATTTTAAACCAGTGGTATATTATTCAATATATCTTAAACATCTCTCTACAACAACACACACACACACTACCAATTACACTAAATTAGCTTAAAAGGTATAAAAAAAAATATGGAAAGGAGAATGCCCTTTTTATTTTATTGGCATAGTCAAGTGCCACACTGCCACATTCAAACTGTGGCAGGTAAGACTTTCAACCGGCAGCTTACTAATCTGAACACAATCTCAGCACAATCTAAACGTCTATTTGAGTGCCATTAAGATATGTTCCAGATATAATTCTTCGCAACATTTGCTGCTAGTTGGACTGTCCGATTTATTACTTGTTTGCAAATATTTATTGCAAATTCTGTGGTTTGACCTCAAGTGAAAACGTATCTTACACACTGCCTTGTATGGATGAGAATGTATGAGAGTAATGTAATGAGAATGTACTTAATTCATGTCAAATATACCTCAAATCCACTCTGGTTTAACCTCAAATCCGTGGAATTTGTTGCGAAATAGGTTTCCGCCTAGTGCCGCTAGATGTGGGGCTAGATAGAGTTCAATATTGCTTTACTTCACCAGCGAGAAAGAGTAATGGCTACTTTTTTGTTTACTTTTTATCACTTCTGATTAAAGTATAACTTCAATCATAACTTTTGACTTAAAATTGTATCATTACTATACGATTGCAGAAACAAATTATTTTAGAGTTAGTCTGTTGGAGTTAGGTAACATTCAACACCTTACAAGGAGAGTGTTATCACAGAACGTAGTCACATTTAGGTAACGTGTGCAGGCCTAATACCCTAAAATAAACAACACGTGACACGTAACTATCTACATTTTTTAATGTAATACTAAAACCATTTAAACTTGAAGATAATTTGCGAATTAGAATTTAACGTCATTAAGAACAGCCTTCGCGAGAGTGTTTCAAACAAGATTTTTTTTTATGAAGTTCTTTTCTTTATGATCTAGTTAGAAAGGTGTTAAAGTTCTCGTCAAGATCAATATGAGTATAAATCCGGCAAACCAAAGATAATGAGGTTGAGGAAGAAACCTCATGGGAATATGAGAATAAAGTAATAATGCAAGTTCGAATATTTCACATATATGGAAGCGTACCTAAACGAAAACAGAAATGTATATAGAGAAACCACGAGAACTTATAGGCGTAGAGAGAGAATGTTCACTCGTCAATAGAAGCTTCTGAACCGGTGGGAAATATTAATACAGAAAAATTGGCTAAGTATAATCCCACATACCTGCCAATGCTGGTCACTGACTACCAACCATACAAGACCACTGATCCAGGCAACGAAATGACAAGGAAAAACTATGATGAATAGGATGAGAAACGCCTCCATTAAGTCAAATTTCGAAGTAAGAGACCAGCTATCGAAATCATAGAGCGGCACAACAGACTGAACTGATTTCGACACATCTACCATTCACATGAGAATTCTGGCGGAATCACCCATCGTGCCAATGAAACAAGAACAGATGGCAAACGAGCAAGTGGTAGGCCACGGATAAAGTTAGAAGATGGCGTAAAAGAGACTCTCTATTAGAGGACTGGACTGGAGGACGAAGAAAGAGTAGGTACAACTGGGTCAAATTATACAAGCTGCCTCCTCACTCTGCATTAAGTGGTAGAAGTGGAGGGAATATGATGATGGGGATGATGTCAAATACTTTGCAATCTGGAAGTCATTATCCCAAATGGGGGATATGGACTAACCATACTATTTGCAGACTAATAGTGTTATGGACATGAAGACACCGAATTCAGTGCATTTAACGTGTATTTGTAAAAATAATGCTTCAAGTTGCAATGTTTCATGTAGATTCTAAGATTGATGTAGATTTTTTTTCAATATATCCTTTCTGTTTAGCCATTCAAATTTTGAAAAACATTCTTCTATACATCCGTAACTCCAGCTTTAAAATGAATGCGGTGACATAAACAGCGACAAGCCATGTTTAGGTTATAAACAAGGCTATAAGCTTGAATTTAATTAAGTATAGCCACAAGATGGCGCCGCACCTTCACTATTTTATTTAACATTAAATAAATTAATATTAAAAAAGACGTTTCTCATTAATTCATTAATTTCAATGCCATTCTTTATCAATGTCGTCATTCTTAATTATTCTTCTGTATTTCTTTACTCAGTATTACAAAAATGGCGTATTTGTAAATGACGGAGAGGAGGAAATTAAACACGAAAACACACGATCAAACTGGAATTCACCACGGCCCCCTTAATTATTAGATGAAAGCACTCTTTAGATATATAATGAAATAAGGACACCTGATGGCGGAAGGAATTGGTCACTGCAAACCAGTTCATCCTCATTTATATATATAAAAATTACAATACTTCCTCTTACTAGGAGTAAGAGAAAGTAAAAATATTATATAAAGCGAAAAACAAATGAAATGAGAAACAAACATAAGATCTTTCTTTCTTTTAGGCAATTCTCAAATTGTTTTCCTTTTAGAATACAAACAGAAAGTGACAAATTATCTAAATTGATTTTTCACAGAAATAAATATGAGATAGCGGGGGGGGGAAGTGGTTTTTAAAAATTGGTTTCTCCCTTGCTCGATTTTCTTCTTTTCTAGTTTGTTGAAATCTGAATATATATAAAGGTATATATATATTCTTCTTCACTTTTTTTGATTTTCTCAAAAACGGCTGCAACGATTTTCTTTAAATCTGTATAATTATTGTATATCTATTATATACATGTGGTGTCAATATAAACGTTTCTTCTTCTTCTTCAAGTTATTTCCCTAATCAGGCTTCCTTGCACCAAGTAACCATATATCCTTATTGTAGGCGTCGTTCGTATATAAACCTCGCGCATCCATAATTTCTGCGCCGATCCAACTATCTCGAGGTCTGCCTCTTCGCTGCCTACCAGGGAGTTGCCAGTTAAGAGCTTTTTTGGGAAGCCGTTCGTCATTTATGCGTAGGACATGTCCAGATACAATAATTTCCGTTCAATTATTCGGTCTGCTATGGTACGCATTGCGTTTGCGGTCTCCCTTATGACTGTGTTAGGAACTCTATCGAGGATTGTTTTATGTGTACATCTCCTCCAAAAACCCACTTCCGTCGTATTCAATGCATTTTGCATCCTGGCTGTGACTCTCCATGTCTCGGATCCGTACAATATCAGGCTTTCTACTAAAGAGGTGTAAATTTTATGCCTTGTGGGGATGTTAATGTGATGGTTCCAAATTATAGAGTGTAACATCCGTGTTGCAGCTCTGCCCTTAAAAATTTTGCCCTTAATATCCTCGGTACAGGTGTCGTCTTTACTTATAACTGAACCCAGGTACCTAACACGCTTGAGCATCCCCCAGTAATCTCACCGCCATCCAAGCAAAGGTCAGGTATATTGATATTTTGACCAATGGCAACATATTCGCATTTCTCTCAATTTACATCATAACTAATGGGCATTCCTGCATTAGTTTGCTTGTCCTGTGCGACAATGACCAAATCATCGGCATAGCTCAGGGAATAAATGGTGATATCGTTTATAGGAACACCCATTCTTTCACATTTCAGCGTCCAGCCCTCCAACGACACTTGCAAGAGATATTGAACAAGATTGGAGCCAGACAGCAACCTTGCTTTAACCCTTTCGTTGTCTGAAAAGAAGAGGTTATCTTTCCTTGCATACTTATCTCCGCACGGATCTCTCCGTGCTGTTGTTCCCATGTAAAAGCTACGAATGAATGCTATAAGTTCTGTTCCTACACCCATTTTCTCCAGAGAGTGGAATAACTTTTCTCTCGGAACAGAACCATAACCCTCTTCAAATCTATGAAGACTAAGTGAAATTCGAAAAAATTCGTTTGAACTCAAAAATTTATTTGAAATATTTTTCTGTGGAAACACATTTCGCTCCAAGTATCATCCTTCTATTACCTTTCTCTTACCTATTTAATGAACACGTGTCTATGAGCTATCTCACTTCCGTCTGTAGCTTGATAAATTTGATACAATATACAAATATTGAAAAAGTTTAAGGGTACGGGAGTATGGGTTAATAAAGATTTGCCTTATGAGATTAGAAGTTATTAGAAGTAAGATACAAGATTAGAAGAGTGCATGCGAACGCGAAAATTGTAATGGGCTACGATTATTTAATATATCAGAATCGAAAGTTTCTATGGGAGGAAGGCATTGGACTTACGTCAGAAGGAGAAGATGGGATTGCAGTTTTAAAGAACCTCACCAAACAGCAGTTTTCAATAACCAGCCTGCAGCATAATGATAGCAATCAACAAAAAACTAAGCATGCCGGCAGCGGACATCAGTTACTTCCAATGATATTTCTATTCTGTGCTATAATGTTTGTGGATTTAATAATTAAATAGAAAAGCTAATTTTTTTTAAATTTGTTAAAGATTTTGATAAATTTCTTTTGTTTGAAACGCATGTTAAGGAAGAAGATTACATTTTATTTGATAAATATTTGGATGGATTCAAATTGTGTTGGGTACTGCTATAAAAACTTTAAAATTCGGTCGTGCTGTTTGGGGGGGGCACTTTACGGTATCAGGATGAATAGTAGGTTTTCAAATTTGTTTGAATTTATAACAATTGATATGTGTAACTTAATATATTATAAATTAGCTGATTTGGAGTATTACATAAATCCGGTTTATATAAACTATAATAATTGGAACGCTGAGTTCGAGGTTATATCGGATTTTTTGAATGATCATTCGGAGTACAAAATTATTTTAATGGGGGATTGCAATTCTAGAATTGGTGATTGTCAAATTATTCCGAAAGAGTGTATTGCTACGGGGCTTGAATTAAATTCTGTTAGAAAATCAAAAGACCTTATAGTAAACTCTAATGGTAAAAAATTGTTGGAACTATGCGACAATAATAAGTTTGTTATTATGAATGGTAGAGCTAAAGGAGATGAGTAGGGGGAATATACATTTATAGGGGGGCCAGGCTGCTCAGTGATCGATCTATGTTGTATAGATTCAGATATGTCAGATTATGTCGTAGATTTTGAAGTTATTGCTGAAATATATTCGGATCATATGCCTGTAGCATTATTTATTCCGTTAAAAATTGAAATTAAACAGAATTGTATATTGCCCCTTCTCTGTAAACTCTGTTGGACTGATACAGACGAAAAATATTTTAAAGAAAAACTAGTTTTAAACAAGAGTTTCCTCTTGATCCGCAAAAGGGTGTGAACTTTTTGTGAATGCAATTAGAAATGCAGCCCACTTAGGTAATAGTAGTGGTAGTAACAGTAATAAGTTTACATTTCATTAGTTTAATTAATTTATTAAGTTTTTCAACTTTCTTTATGAATATGTAAAAGTCCCCAACAGCTTCATTAAAGCTATTATTTTCCCTTTGCATAAGAAGGGAGACAAAAATATAGTGATTTGACAGCGAATGTATAAGGTACAGAATACAGTCATCTGCTTTATTAAAAATCTTTAGGAAAACCGCAACCAATCAGATTAAAGATCAATATACTTCAAAAGTGAAACAATACAAACTTTTATGCAAACAAAAGAAGTTTAACTATTACTCCGAATTATTGTTAAAATTTAAAAATGTAAAAGATAGTAAAGATTTCTGGGTAATATTTAAACTTTTGAAAAAAAAGAAAGTTTTTAACTGGCTCTTCAATAACTTCTGATGATTGGATTGATAATTTTCACGGACTGCTTAACCCTCAGTTGTGTTCGGCTCGTATTTTATGTGCTCCACCTTTTAATGCCGAAGAAGACTGCTTAGAGAAACCATTTGAGTTTCATGAATTACGGACTGCTGTAAATGAGACAAAGAACGGTAAAGCTCCTGGCATTGACGGCATACCTTTCTTTTGAGTTTTATAAATACAGTAATGACAATTTTTTAGAGAATTTATTAAGTTTTTCAACTTTCTTTATGAATATGTAAAAGTCCCCAACAGCTTCATTAAAGCTATTATTTTTCCCTTTGCATAAGAAGGGAGACAAAAATATAGTATCCAATTACCGTGGCATTTCCTTTATTGATACCATAGCCAAATTGTTTACAGGCCTCTTGTTAAATAGATTAGAAATGTGGGTAAATGAGAACAGTATATTAAACGAGTATCAGGCAGGTTTCCGTAAAGGATGCTGTACCATAGATAATATATTTTGTTTAACGAATATAATAAAAATTATAACTGCCCAAAAAAGGAGAAAAGTATACGCGTTTTTTATTGACTTCAAGTCAGCGTTTGACTCCCCCGCCAGACAGGCACTGTATTACAAAAATATTCTCATTAGGCGTTTCAAATAAATTTATAAATATTCTTTATAATATTATTCTAATCTAAATAAATTTATAAAATTCCAAAATATTTACTCGAATACCGAGTGCTGTGTGGACGAATAGTGGAGTGACTGAGAGTTTCCCCACTAGGATGGGTTCGCGGCAGGGTTGTCTGCTCTCCCCCCCTGCTTTTTGTACTCTTTTTAAATGATTTTTATGATTTTATTGTGGGTGGATTGTACATTGGTCGAGAAAATATACGATGCTTGCTATACGCGGACAATATTGTCCTATTGGCTTCGGACCCGCGTGTGTTTCAAAAAATGATTGATCGCGTGGGAGAATATTCTAATAGGTGGAATTTAGCCATTAATCTGAATAAATCGAAGGTCATGGTGTTCAGAAATGGCGACCAATTAGCGAGGAAGGAAACCTGGAAATTAAATGGGGAAAATTTAGAAATTGTTAACTTTTATAAGTCGGCCTGATCCCTAAATTATCCTTGACCCTCAGTTTGTAGAGAAGTTAAGTTTATCAAAGTCAGCTATTATGATAACGTACACTGATCTGATTAATAATAATGATGTACCTCAGAGTGCTAAGTTTACTATTTTCGATTCGGTGATGCGGGCTATAATTTATTACGCTGCCCAAGTGTGGGGTTTTCTTCGTATCCAGGAAGTTGAAAAATGAAATACCTTTTTCCTGAAAAAACTATTCAAACTGCCTATGAACACCCGCATTATGTTTTATACACTGAAACAAACTCAAACCCTCTGTTTCTATTTACGTTTAACTTGCACTATGAATATGTTCAAAAAGTATTGTCAATGCCGGAGCAACGCCTCCCTAGAATTATAGCCAATACAATTGTTAGTAAAAAATTATACTGGTTTAAAGAATACATGGATCTGTGCAGTAAATATAGCTCTTCAGATCAAGTAATTGGGTGCAACTACGAGGGCTCAGCAGACAATTTGTTAAGCGCTATTCAGACAGAGTTTAAGAGTAATAATTTAGTTAATGACATGAATATTCAAGATTCCATAAGTTGTACAAGGAATTAAATTTAGAACTTGCGTCTGATAGTTATGTTAATGATAGTGACGCAATTGGTCTGATTAGTATCATTATGAAATTGAGGGGCCACCTACTTAAATTGAATTTTCATGTGAGTAGGGATGAAAGTCAGTACAGGTGCGCACTATGTAGTACTGGCGATGTAGAAAATGTGGTACATTTTGTTGGTTTGTGCCCTGTATTACAGGAATGCAGATCAAGATGGCTCGGTAAACGGTTTGTCCCCTTACAAGAAGTAATAAATTATTTAAATGGTCTTTATGGATGGGAAAAACTTAATAAATATACTGTGTCCGCATTGAAATATAGGACATTTTTAATTGATGAGTTTAATTATTAGACTGGTAATTTATGAATCTGCCCTCTCGTTAACTAATTTGTTATTCTCAAGTATTAAAATTTATTATTTTATGTATTAAAATAATTTTAGATTATGTCTAAATTTTGGAAATCAGTATTTGTGCATTTAAATATAATAATCAGTTATTATTAAATGTAGAAGAAGTTTTAATTTATCTATTTATTTTTGTTCTTGTTCTAGATTATTTCTATTATGTGTCCCTTATACAGCAGTGTTTACTTTGTGTTTAATACAGAGCATTAATTTTGTTTACCGATAGTCAACTTGGCGGACGGACCTTGGTCAATGCCTATGTTGTGTTATTATTTTGTTTATGTGAATTATGTAAATATGATATTAATAAAACACTATTATTATTATTATTATTATTATTATTCAAATATTGCTACAGAAGAAAGCCACCGTAGATGATAAGAATAGACGTGGTTAATTTTGGTTGTGTAGTAACTTCCTCTAGATGTAACAACTACAATATCTACAATCAGGACACACATTATAAATAATTGGTAAAACTTGCCATTTCCAAGACAATTGTTTACTCATAACGGTGCAATAATAGAGAAGTTGTGTAAATGTTTCACAAAGATTTTTATTATCGCCGCAACGCCGTGTGTGTCCAATTTACCGGATATAGAATACTGCCAACCGGAATGACATGTTTTGAGATCTCACATGTCCGAGAGAACTTTACCAAATTTTAAGTTTAAACTAAAATTTAATATTTCGTTAAGTTTGTTTAGCCAAGGAACCTCACAATTTGGTTTTGATAAAAACTGCCAACCGGAACTACCACATTACTGGCTTTTTTATTTTTTGGGCATTTCAAAGATTGAACGATTTCTACAAACTACACATAAAGAACTGCATTTATTTGGTGTAGGAAAATTTATTTTAGGAGCAGTCAAGTTTTTCCTCTACAGTGCCATTACTAGATCCAATTATGTACATATTACAATTCAAAGTGTGGCCAAAATTCCGAGTTTCTGTGATTTTCTCCATAAAGACAAGTTTAAACCAAACGCGGTGTGCCAAGATATTGCCTGTTCTGTTCTGGGTGGGAACTGGAACATGACTGTTCTCTTAAAGTGTCATATTATTTATAACTTTAGGTTCTCCCACCGATATAATATTGCAGCCCACACATTTAGTTAAAATTAATTCCAGTTAGACTGATAGTAGTTAGTAATACCTCTATTCAATTCTATAGTTTGTAGAAAGTACACAATGTATTGGTACTTTAGTGCAAAACTAAACAAAAACCGGTATGAAACACTCACACGAATTATCTCTTACTACTACCGCCATTATTATTATTATTCCAATTAAATTATATATTCATTATAATGGATGTGAGTAGGAGAGAGAATTGGAGAGAATGAATTTATAAATGTTGAAGAAGATATAAACTAGTAGATATATTGGCTGAACATTGATATAATGGAATAGTACACACAAACTGTGAAGACTTTACCCTGCTGATAGATGTTACGAGAATTAGGAAGCGAGAGAACAATTAAGAGAGAGAGATAGACGACTGGCTGAGTAATTAATTAGAATGTGAATAGATTGTTTGCTGACTGGATATCGATAGCAGTTGTAAAACTACTGAACTATTCTTCTGTACCTCTATATATAGTATTTGAATAGAATTCTCTCTCCCTAGTCTGGTCTAGGTGGGTATTAAGTCATGTTTGATTCAACTAATGTCTGATTCTTCGCTCCTATGAATCTTTAATGATTCGGTTCACATTACATTCTTAAAACTTGCAATATTTACTAGAATTGCATTACTAATTCATAAATAAAGGTGGTACAGTATTACTTGTTTACTGGAAAGATGACGTGTATAGTTGGGTGCTGTGTCTCAACACCTAAAGTACTGTGGGTTGGTAACAGTAGTTTAAATTGATGCCTAACCCCTAGACCATCAAGACCCCAAACATCTAGTTTTTCGGAAAAATGTTTCTTATAAAACTGATAAGTTTATTTCTGTCCAACAAGCATCCCCCCAAGTTTAAAAATCCAAAAACTCAATAACCAATACTTTGTAAAGTCGGACTTTCGGTCAGTTGATTTTCTTCACTTTTCGAATGTGAACTAATAGTGCTTTTAATATTATTCAGATGGCAGCACCAATGATTTTACTGAAGTGATACTTTAGATGAAACTTAACAATGCCCCCCCCCCAGAACCCACAAAAAAATCCTGGGAAAATGTTTCAAATAAAACTAATCGCCATTTATGTGTGCAGCTATTAACTGTTATAGAGATAACAATATTCCGGCGACTGTTGCTCCAATATTACTAATCAGAAATATTGTGCAATATGTGGACTGGATTATTATTTATTACTGGCGTTGGTTTCGGACCAGTTTATTTGGTCACTCTTATTATACCGCCACTGAGCTGCTAAGGGACACTGCAACACAGTGACTGGATAGTAGCCAAATGAAGAGAGACAGTTCTGCCAACATTGCAATGCATTTGAAGAACAAGTAAACAATGCTATCTGTATAAGACAATCTTATATACTCTCATACATTAACCACATCAACATACATTATCCGTATGTTAGATTTAGATAATTAAATGTCATTTTATTTCTAACTAATTATACAATCATTTTTAATTTAATGTGCCACATTGTTTAGTAATTATAAATTGAATTTGAATTCCATTTTAGCCAATAGTTTCACTTACTTTTGTAAACCAATCCCGTAGATGGTTGCACATTTCAAGGATATATTCCGAATGGACCATGGAATTCTTCATGTTCTTAGCAAACCTACAACTATCTGAAGCCCAATAACACGAAAACAACACATACATACAGACAAACGGGAACTTATTACACACTCGCTTACCAACCATAATAGATCTTTCAGATTGCAATGCGGTGTTCTAGACACGTCTACTATACAATGTACCAGCTGATAGAAATAATTTGCAATTTTAACTTAAAATTATTTCTTTCTCAGCTGACCTATTTCATTTCATTATCACTTCGTTAATATCGATTAGATATATCGAATTTAGCGGAAAATTCTATTAGTCTATTAGGAAGGACACTTCTTTATCAAATAATATGTTGGTATTAGAATGGTTTCCGATGAGCCGAATCGAGTGCCAACTCGACCACAAACTAACTACATATGCTAGTTGCACTGTAATTATATACTGGTATAGACTATAGACTTTATTTCCATACTATACTTCCATTTAGTTGACCTAGAACAGAGTAAAAACTAAACTGAAACAATGTGAATCAAAATACTAGAGAAACATAATGTAATAAAACAAAAGAAATACTGATTAAAAACGATAAGTTGAAAACAAAGAGCAGCTGACATCACTGATAGAAAGTGCCAGCTGTCGGACAACAGGAAGTGAATGAACTTTAAACAGGATGAAACACACGCGGTATCAACCACCTGAAGAACGATCTGTTTGCCAGCCACTATAACCAGGCTGCGTTTTTATTCACGACACTATTAGATACAAAGACAAATAAAAATATCTAAATTAAAGACACACACTCGCACATGCACACACTAGCACATGCACACACTCGCACATGCACACACTCGCACATGCACACACACACACACACACACACACACACACACACACTTTCTCGTCCTAAGAAATATAATTGATTCAAAATTGAAATTTTTATAAATATGTTACTTATTTTTGTTTGACTTAAATATTGGTGGAGGTGGAGGCATATCTTGGTTATCAGTAACACAGCAGCCAGTTGAACATCCAGAAGACATCACCTGGATTTTTGGGGAACATCTTGATCCCCATAAGAATTGAAATTTCAAATTACCGAATCCCCAGAAAGCCCGAAAATAACCTGTGTAATGTACGACTCTCCACCACCTGTATAACTCTACAGTAACTATTAACAAATTACAGGTTAACAGAAAATTTAACCAAATAATGGTGCAATATTTGCAGTAAAACTAAGGCTACGGGTGTAGTGGATGTAAATTCTCACCAAGTCGAATTCGTCAAAATAGTTCAGATCTTCGTCAGAACATAGTGGTTATACTGCCAGCAAGTTCGAATGTCATATACCTCTGCCTTCTGGCCAAGTTGGAAGCTACAGATGATTTTTATTTCTTGGAAATATAGAGGGCGCCTTTAATAATGTGCCCTCAGAGTCACTTGTTGGTGCACTGATGAGAAGGGTCACGCCCCCTACGATCGGTCAGTGGATAAGGACTAGTCTATTGAGAAGGACTAATAACTCATCTCTTGTGGCCAGGGTGAGTAGAGGCTGTCCGCAGGGAGGCGTCTTGTCGCCATTCTGTGGACGTTATTAGCCGATGACATCTTGACCAAATTAATCGCGGAAAGCTTCCATTGCCTAGGATTTGCGGACGATTTGGCAATCGTGGTGAGGGGGCGGTTCGCGGTAGCTGTCTCAGAGCGCACTCAGAGGGCGCTCAATATTGTAAATCAATGGTGCAGAGCGGAAGGTCTCTCCATCAATCCCCACAAAACACAAGTGGTTCCTTTCACAAGGAAGAGAAATTTACAAGGCTTACAACAGCCGATACTCGGAGGGGTTGTGATTCCCTTTGCCATGGAGGCCAAATATTTGGGAGTCAGGTTTGACCGAAAGCTGATATGGAATTCTCATATGAACATTACCACACACAAAGCCAAAATCGCCTTGGGTAGGTGCAGGAGGCAGCCGAAGATGGCCCGGTGGATCTATACCTGCGTAGTGAGACCAATGGTAACCCACGGAGCGGTGGCGTGGTGGACGAAGACCTTGCAGATGGGGGGTATGGGGCGCTCGGAAGTGTTCAAAGGCTGGCTTGCCTGAGCACGACGGGTGCCATGATGACTAGTCCCATTGCGGCCTTGGAGGTCCTGTTAAGCCTTCCACCACTTCATATCTACGTCCAAGGCGTTGCTAGGGCAGTCGTGGCACGACTACAACAGGGACTAGCTCCCATTTAACCCAGGCATACTGGGATTAATATGAGGAGTTGAAGGCACACCCGATTTTGGGTCTGCCTTCGGATATAATGACTCCTAGATACGACTTCCAAAAGCCCTTCAAAGTCTTAATATTAGACAAGGAGCATGGAAGGGCGGGCCGCCAATTACAGGCGAATCTACGTGGTACTCGGACGGGTCTAAGATGGAGGAAGGGGTGGGAGCCGGCGTGTACGGGGCCCATCTGAGATGTAATATCTCGATGAGCCTGGGAAGACTAGCCACGGTTATTCAGGCAGAGCTAGTCGCGATTATCATCTGCGCCGCCGAAATAAGAAGACGGCGAGTGCATAACTCCAGAGCGTCACTTATTCGGATAGCCGGGCTGCTCTGCGGGCAATTGACTCGTGGGAGATCAGCTCAAGGCTGGTGTGGGATTGCACTCAGGGAAATTAGTAGCCATAATAAGGTTTTCCTGGTTTGGCATACCTAGGCATTCGGGTTATAGAGGCAATGAAGCGGCAAACCGCCTGGCCCGGGAGGATTCAGTCCGAGCACTTATCGGGCCGGAGCCGTTCTGTGGCGTCTAAAGATGCCTTAGGAGTGCATCCACCAAGACATGGATGCAGGAC
>JAAEAF010008425.1:0-16043 GCA_011037195.1 Triatoma infestans
TTCAGTATCTTAGAACAGATTCTGTCATCTAAATAATGTTAATTACGAATTAAATATGTTGTTGAATAGCCGAGTTTGAAAAATGATACCCGGAAGTGCGTTTTTTTCCTGAATATATTTTCAGTTTTCTCTGGTATTTTCCTCGAAATGGCTCCAACGATTTTCTTACACCAGTTTGTTAACTATACAGATAAAGAGCTACAACTTTTATTTGAAACTTTTCCCCTGATAAATTCATTTAAGGGGACTTTTGGGGGAGGGGGGTTATGTTTTTCTTTAAAATGCTATCACAGTTGATTATACAATTCTGTCATCCAAATTGAAATAACTAGAAATTAATATATGACCCAAATTCCGAGTTTCAAGGAAATTAGTAAACCGGACAGTGTTACTGGACAGTGTTTTCACTTTTCGACGAATTTCATTAAATTTGGTACACTAACTATAAAATTTGTCAATTATAATTTTGAGTACTGGAGTAAGAGAAAGTTGTGTGAGTGTTTCACACCAGATTTTTTTTTTTCCTCTTTTAACACGAAACAAATATCGCTTAACACGAAAAGATTTCACTTCTCGGACGAACAAAATATAGCTGTTTTCTATAGACACATAGTCACGCAGATTTTTTTGCCTTATTTTCTTTCGTTAGGCGGAACAAAATAAACAATGGCTGCCCCACTGTTGCTAGGTTTCTGCATGTCTTTTTAGAGTAGGTAAAGTCATCACCATTGTCAAAACATTTCAGTTAGTTTTCAAATTCGATGAAATTTGTGTTAAAATCAGCGAATTTTGTGTTTTCACTGTAATTTTAATACATAAACTTATTTTTTTAATGTGTATGAGAAATCGGGACGAAACGAAAAACCGCTATTTTATCCTTTTAACACGAAAAAATATTTCGATTCTCTCAGTTTTGTGTTAAAACGTTTTTCACTGCGAAATCTATTTACGATTATTAAATGTATGTTATAGTTATGTAATAGTAAGATTTTGCTTTCAGTTAGCAATCATCATATGAATGTTTCTACGATATGTCTGTCTTGTTTGTATGTCCTTTCAGTGAATTGTAGAAGTATATAGATGGAAATGGATGTTTTGATAATAATTGCGAAAGGAAATTATCCTTCTATGAGATATTGGAAAAGCTAGAGACTGGAATCGTTGACATGATAGTTCCCCCCCCCCTCAAACTGCCGGACAAATCCAACATTGTTTTTAGTAACTTGCCTACAATAATCTTTTTGCTAACCTTTACTGGGATTGCTGGCAGCAAAGAATTATATGCAATCCGCCTACTGCTACGTCATCCGCCATGTCACATGAGACGTGACGCATTTGCCTACTTCAAGCTAGGGATAGTACTGCAATCCCTAGGAGATTTGGAAGGAGAAGTAAGGGAAGTTTTCTATAAAGGGCTCAAACATTTAATATCTCAGTGTTCAGCCAGTGTAACTTCTCTCTTCTTTTCTATGTCCAGCCTCGATAAAAAACTTTACTACAAATCATTCCTGCTAATAAGTGTAAGACTGAGTGATTCGTGGTATCAGAGACATTTTCCGTGGTAAATGGGCGATCCTGAAAATGGGCGAATGCCCGAAACCGGTCGATGACCACAAAATGAAGCAGGCTACTACGGAAAATGTCTCTGATGCTTTCCAGCTGTGCGGAACCAACCACCAGAACAATTCTTGGTATGGTGGTGATTTCACCCATCTCCCAGGTGTGCTTCATTTATCGAATGCAATCTTCTAAAGCAGGCCCATATTGAAGAGCTATTCCTTAGATGGGGAACATCATAACTGTAAAAAACGAAAGGATTACAGGAAGCTCTCAAATTTAATATTCTGTTTAGATATCAGCCATGATGGAGAAATCATCAGGGCATCCGGCCATGATGGTCTCATGATCAAACTCCAACATGGAAATACAACTTTAACTCAATTTTTTTTTCTCATTTTTTTTTTTAAAGTTTATCGCAATTTTTTAAAAACTTTGGTTCCAAAGATTGTCTTTCAACTAAGTACTTTATTTGAAACTTATATATTTTTATGGCAAATACATGTTTAGTTGGGGTGGCCATAAAAAGGGTGGTGGAGGATTTTACTTGTATATACCTGAGAGGGGTCTTATGTGGAGCGCTCTAATGTCAAAACAAATTAAATTAAATTTAAATGGAATGCTTGTGTGTCTACGCAAAGCATTCCAAGCATTCCACGCTTAAAGAAAATCGGTGTAAAGTTTTCGAAAATTCCAAAACATATTCTGTAAAATAGCACTTCCGGTGGATCCGGACCTTTACTTTAAATAATAACTTAACTAATTGACGATTATTTACAGCTATTTTCTGTACGTTTCTTTTTCTAGAACAGAAACTGATTTGATTATTGCTAATTCTATCTATTATTCTAAATTAACTATTCACTTTCATTATTGAGTTACTATTAACTACATTTGTTACTATTACTCAATAAGAGTAAGAGAAAGTAAAAATGGCCACCTAAGTTTGAACAGTTTATACGAGCTTCTTTCAGTAAGTAACGAGACTAATCGCTATAGCTCAAAAATGATTTATTTAATCAATACGAAACTTTTGGCTACTTTTCAACATAGTCCCTCCAGCAACATTTATACACTTTTCCCCACCGTTCTTCTAATGCTTCTGGCGTAAAATTTTTTGGGTTGATCTCGAAGCCACTTTTGTACCTGATTTTTAACTTCTTGATCCCCAAACCCAACAAACCTACTCATCGCCCCAACACCTACAGACCTATCAGCCTTCTTCCTCTAATAGGAAAAATCCTAGAAAAACTACTTCTAAAAAGAATCCAAATAGAAATAATTCCTCAAAAAAATCATTCCTGACCATCAATTCGGCTTTCGGAGTTGCCATTCGACTATCCACCAAGCGCATCGCGTAGTTGACGTTATCGCCTCCTCTCTCGAGCTTGGACGGTATTGTCCTGGAATATTCCTGGACATTTCCCAAGCTTTTGATCGGGTATGGCACACGGGACTGCTGTATAAGCTCAAGAGCATCCTACCGTTCACCTATTATCTCATCCTTAAGTCCTACCTTTCCGAACGTTATTTTCAAGTTTCCCAAAAAACCTCTTCCTCATCTATTTACCCAGTGTTTACAGGTGTTCCACAAGGGAGCATACTTGCTCCTCTGCTTTACACTATTTATACGGCTGACCTACCCACTCATCCTAATACTGTTACCTTCACCTATGCCGATGATACAGCCATTCTCTCTCCTCACTCAGATCCCGTCATAGCTGCCCGAAACTTATAAAATCACCTCCAAATCCTCGATCCCTGGCTTCGTCAATGGAAAATCGGGGTAAATCAACAAAAATCCAAATACATAGTATTTACATTAAACCGCAAAACGCTCCCTCCTATTTACCTCAATAATATTCCTATTCCCATTACGAATCAAGTGAGATATCTCGGACTCTATCTGGACAAAAGACTCACATGGAACCCTCATACTCGACTAAAACGGATAGACTGTAAGAACAGATACAAAATGTTAAAACGATTACTCGACAAACGCTCTAAACTGACACTAGCGAATAAAAGACAACTATACAATTCGTTGCTGGCACCCATATGGACATACGGACTGGAATTGTACGGGACAGCCAAACGAACTAATCTCAACCGCATACAAACTCTCCAATCCATAATTTTTAGAACCATAGTAAATGCCCCATTTTACGTCTCCAACCACACGATCCACTCCGACCTAAATATTCCATTTGTCTCTGATTTAGCCCAATCCCGCTACAATAAATTCCATTCCAAACTATCCTCTCACTACAATCCATTAATCCTCTCACTATCCTCCAGAACCAATCCTCTACCAATCCTCTTCGAAGACTCAGGCGGCGATGGCCCCGTGATCATTTAATTGCCTAACGTTGACCCCCTAGGTTGGCTGCCATACTGCTCTAATAGCTAACTTACGGCTACCAACACTGGATGGTCGCCGTTCAAGTTATCACACGCTAGTGCGTGCATGTTTATTGTATGTATTATATTATATATATGTATTCATGTACGCAATTTTCATTTTATCATTTTTGCTTGTTGCATTTGTGTATGCAGTTGCAAAATAAATAAATAAATTAAAAAAAAAAAAAAAAATTGAAAGTGATTTCCACGTAGAGCCTCTTTAAGGGGTCCAAACAAATGGAAGTCTGATGGGGCGAGGTCGGGGCTGAAGAGGGGGTATGTGGAAGGATCTCCCACCCCACTTTCTTTGAGGACGTCCGTGAAGTTGTCTTGAAACCCAACTCGCACAAGTTTTCTTGTATTGCAGCTTATTCTAAATAATGCACTTTCGGTTAATAGATCTTCAAATTTGGAATTCTATCAATGCTTCTAATAATATGTATATAAATACCAATATGTAGATGGTAAAAAAACTATAATATATTGTACAGAAGTGGTACTTTAGAGGAAAGCAGGCAAACTTACAGTTCCCCCACCACATCAAATTTACCCCCCAAAAATATTTCGAATAAAAGTGATAGGTTCTGATATTTTATTCATCGTAGCATGCATATTCATTTTGTTCCTGACTGGTTTCAGATTTTCATCCATCATCATAACAAATTCACCATGTTCGTGTAGAAAGTTCTCACATCAATGTAATGTTTCTGTTTATACTCACACTTGTTGGTTTGTTGGTTATATATAATTATGTGGGGAGGTTATAAGGTTGTTTTTTGTTTTTTTTGAAGCGGGGCCGGGCCAATGCACCGCGACCCTGCCGCAGGCTATTGCCCACAGCACCCGGACAGATGTCCTTCTCTGAATATCCGTTATACAAAACCTCCATCAGATTGAGATCCCTGAGGAATCCCAATACCCTGACGGGCTCTAGAGACAGTATATCCCACTCCTCCAGCTTCCCAGGTTCTTGAATCTTCTCAGAGAGTCAACCTCGCAGTCGGTTAGGAGATGTAGTGGAATTTCCTCCAGCTCCCCACAGAATCTGCATGATCTGTCTCACTTTCCAGACCCAGCTTCACCAGGTCAGCCTCTAAGTCGGCAACGACCCGTGAGGAAACCGGTAAGAACGTAGTGGAGCTTTTGTTCTTGCTCAATCTGATGCAGGCCTCCAATCTCCGTTGGTTATAATTTCCCAAGCAGATCTTAGCCTGCTGCAAACCGGGGAGGGAGTACCAGAGTTAAGATCTCCTCGTATCCTCCTCCTCCTTCCTAAGTTCCTCCAACGGAAACTGGTCACTGACCCCCACAAAAAGGTTCCGGCCCTAGGAGCAGCGGGGTCCTAGCGCCTAACTTGGCCAGGGCGTCGGCCATCTCACTTCCTTCAATGCCAACATGCCCCGGCACCCACCATAGGGTAACTTTGTTCCTCTTACCTAGGTTATTAAGTTTACCTAGGCATTCCCAGACCATTTTTAGAGCTGATAACCGAGTGTGTGTGTGTGTGTCTTTAACATACTACGCTAATTTATTAATAGTATTTAAAGTCTTTAGTATTTATTTGTTATTTATTTAGTAATTATTAGTATTTTTAAGTATTTAATTTAAATTTATATTATAACCATAACTTTATAACGTCCCCCCACAAGTGTTAGTGTAACAGAAACATTACGTTGAAGTGAACTCTCTCCTACCACGAACTTAGTGAATTGGCTCTGATAATGGATGACAAATCCGAAAACCGGTCAGGAACAAAAATGAATATGCACGATACGATGGATAAAATACCAGTGTCATTATCCAGCATTACGTACCCATCCACATATTCCAAAGTGATAGGGGTATGTATGTATGTGTGCAGATAGTGTACAAAGTTTCAAGAAAATTGTTGAAGCTGTTTTCAAAAAAAAAAAAAAAAAAAAAAAAATGCTTTAAAGTCGCCCTTCCGGTTTGATGGTCTTTTGCCTGAAATCTTCGTGTTAGATAATACGGTGGTAGTACATAAAAGGGGGAGTACCAAGTTTAAACTTCCTGTGACTTTTAGTTTTTTTTGAGATATTCTGTTAAAACACACAAACACACACACAGACTATTTGCTATAAACATTTATTTCGTATTCAGGGGACCCTCAAAAACATGTATTTCCGGTGAAAACTGAATATAGAAAATCTGGCAGGTACGATCGTAATACTTCCTCTTACTAGAAGTAAGTGAGAAAGTAATAAAAAAATTGTTAATTAGAATTTTGAGAACTACAATAAGAAGGGTATGGACAATTGTTTTACTGAATTCCTCCGCCCCCCAACCCACCCCATATAAACTGAAATTATCAGAAATTTATTGTTTGAACAAATTAAAAAGAAATCAACACAATTTTATTAATCTATGTTTTGATTTAAAAAGATATTATTTGCACATAAAACTGACATTGTATTTATTATACTCATAAGAATGTGTCAACATTAAGAAATATTTTTTTTTTTTTGAAAAGAAATAAAAAAAATAAAAAATAAACGTGACTAAATAATAATATATAAAGTTTTATTGTAATTAAATTAACTAAATTGTTTCTCTTCTATTTATTTTTATTTTCATTACGTGTTAGTTTTTATAATTTAGTCTGGTCGGTGTCAGTGAAATTATTATCGTAATTATTATTATTACAAATTTGCACACAATATTTAGTTAGAAATTTTGTTTTTTTCCAGAATTTTGCTTTTATATTTTACGTGTTTTATTTATCAATGTTCAATTTATCAAAAAAAAAAAAAAAAAAAACAACATGGTTTGAATAATTTACAGGTAATCAAAACAGAGTACTCGGCTACGATTAACTAAGTAGTAATAATAATCAAACGTTATATTTCTTCAAAGGTTATCATCATCATTGATTCATTATCTTGATATTTATTTGTACAAAATAAATAATAATATGTACAGAAAATATGTGAATATGTATATGAAAATTAAACCGGAAGTATAAGTTCATACATCCTGTTTCCTAATGCACACGCACATTGATGATATATATCAATTGTAAACATTTCGCTATCTGTTTTATATATATATATATATATACGTATTAAAATAATATTTGAAATAATATTTAACTATATAAGTATTTATTCTTGATAGAAAAAATATTTCTTTTATGCAAGACTTAGACGATAAAATAAATATATATATATATATGGTACCGGCAAAGTATGAAATTCAGGCATTCTATAGAATGCCTAGGCATTTCATATAATACCTAGCTATTTTAGGCAAAGTAAGAAATATCCTTTTTATTTCATATCTGGGCTTTAGGCATTCTATAGAATGTCTACGTCGCTAAATTTTACGGAAGGAACGCTTTTCACAAGTAGCTGGTGAACGTTAATCTGTTAAAAATACACTATTCCTTGCTGTAGTATTTCTTTTTTTTCCACAGTTCCTTCTCAAAACGGCATCAACACACATTTTTATCCATCATTAGAACTATAACCTCAATAATTAGTTGTTGTGGTGGTTGGTTCCGCAGAGTGTGAAAACTAACTCTGCTCTGTGCAAGTCTATGTTGTCACACTGTCTGAATAACGCATCCTGAAGATGGGCGAACGCCCGAAATCGGTCGATGACCATAAAATGGAGCAGGCTACCACGGAAAATATCTCTGATGCTCAATAATTAGCTTTACAGAGAAGGTTACTTTGCCTGCTTCGCCGTAGGCAAGAATGCCTAGGCAAATTAGAGAAATGGGGTAAATTCTAAACATTGCCTAACATTTTTTAGGTATTATATGAAATTCCTAAGCATTCTGTAGAATATACCTGATTTCATACTTTGCCGGTAACACATATATATATATATATATAGTCAAAACATTCCAAATTTGACACAATTTCTCTAAACTCAGTTTCATTCAGTTGTCCCAATTTATAAATATAGTGATGGGACGGACTATGGTTCAACTCGAACCGTATTACGACTTATTTCCTTATCTTCTTTCTACCTTTCATTCTTCCATTAGTTCTACAACTGGCAAATGGATTTCTTCCATTTAATCTTCCTCTTTTGCCATCTAGTTTGTTGAGCGCACCAAGTGATCTTGCGTTTTATTAGTTGATTTATTATATCTTTAATTATTAAAAAACTTATTTTGCCATCTCTTTTCTTCAAATCTAATTTTTGTTTGTTAAATATTTCAAAAACAAGAAGTCACAGAAAGGTTCAAAGTTGGCGTTCTTAGGTAAGGGATTTAGCTCAGTGGTTAGCGTACTGGACTCCCACGGATTCGAGTCTAGCTGTGCTGTCCTTAGATTTTTTTCTTCTTAGGAGCCTCTACAGCTCCCTGTCCGGTGATGGACAGTGTTGTTTGTTACGTGTTGTAAGCCCGGGGGCCCCAATGACCATAGATGTTGATGCTCCTTAAATTTAAAAAAAAAAAAAAAAAAAGTTGCCATTTCGTTTAAGTTTCCACTACCGCTTCTGGCATCACAGTTTCTGTCAAAATCCATGAACCGAATGTGATTTTAGTTTTTCGTGATTTTTCTCGAAATCGTCTTCAACGAGTTTCTTTTAAGTTTATTAAGATACTCTCTATAACTATAAATATCTTATCAATTTTATTTTAAACATTTTCGAAGAAAATTTCGATAGTATAATGTATGATTCCACTATCTATATAATATTGAAGTACTTTAGAAGCATGGCTGGAATACTAAATTCGAAGAAAATCGATTAACCGGAAGGTGACGACTTTACAGAACAGATTCTTTTGAGTTGGGAGGGGGGGATTTTCTCGAAAACGCTCAAAGGGGGTTTTTCTTGAAACATTTATCTCGAAAAATTCTACTTTTTAAGATTTTTGGAGAATCTCATGTTCTTAGATTGTTATAGGGGATGCATAAGATCTAGTGTGCCCTCCCAGAGCCTTTTCAGTCCACTGCCGGGCCTCTGAGCAGTGTTCCAGTAGCCACGGACATAACTGCTCATCACCGTAAAATAAGTTGTAGAGGCTTCTAGGCAGAAAAAAATCTGGTGTGAAACACTCACACAACTTTCTCTTACTCCAGTTCTCAAAATTATAATTGATAAATTTTATACTTAGTTGTACCAAATTAAAATGAAATTCGTCGAAAACTGAAAAAAAAACTGTTCAGTAAAAGCGCATTCCGGTTTTACTAATTTCCTTGAAACTTGGAATTTTGGCCATCTATTTATTTCTAATTAATTCTGTTTGGATGATAGAATTGTATAATCAACTGATAGCTATTTAGAGAAAAACATAACCCCCCACCTCTCCCCTAAAAGTGCCCTTAAATGAATTTTCCCAGAGAAATGTTTAAATAAAAGTTGTAGATCATTGCATGTTTAGTTTATACAAGAAGTTTGAAGAAAATCGTCTGAGCCATTTTTGAGAAAATTGCGAAAAAGTGAAAAAAAAATCCTTTAATAAAGTGGTAAAGTAATCGCACTCCCGGTTATCCAACTTTTTTCAAACTCCAAATTTCAACAACATATTTAATTCTAATTAACATTATTTAGATGACAGAACTGTTTTAATAAAGTGAAATAGCACTTTAGATAAAAACCTAACCCCAACCCCTCCCCCATAACTGCCCTTAAATGAATTTTCCCAGAGAAATATTTTAAATAAAAGTTGTAGCTCGTTGTATGTGTAGTTGATATAATAAGTTTGAAGAAAATCGTCGGAGATATTTTTTGAGAAAAACGCAAAAAACTAAAAAAAAATTAACTAGTTAAGTGGTAATTCCGGTTGAGGAATTTTGACAGATAACGTGCAGTCAGATCCTATGGTGACACCTAAATGGAATATCAAGTTTCAACTTTCTGCGATATTTCGATTTTGAGCTATGCTGTTCACATATACGCTCACACACAGACCCCCCCACACCATTTGCTAAAAACCATTTTTGTGGACGCAGGGGACCTCAAAACGGATATATCCTACTGGACTCGAACCTGGGACCACCACCACGTCACTACTCCAGCGCTCTACCACTGAGCTTAACCTCTTCCTTCGTTTATCCTTGTCTCTGTAAAGGATAGTGTGTAGGTAATTTAAATGTATTGTGTACCTGTTCTGTTAATTATGTTAAAATTTAAACCGCCGCCACCAAGCTCTATGTATATATGTATGCACTTAATATCTTTTACCCTTACTATCTTTTACTTTCTTTTTTACGGCAAACCAAACAAAACATTAGTAAAAATTGCTGTTTTTAATGATAATTTGTCAATTAAATCGTATTAATTGCAGTTAGAGTAAATCGGATAAGTGTTTCGTACCAGCTAAATAAAAAATAAATAAATAAATGTACAGTAATGCGGTGAAGGGAAGTCTTGAAAGAAAGTCACGTGATGAACTTGTTTGTCTTTATATTATATGAGAGGCGTGGAGAATTATATACGATTCTTTAATTAAAGGTATTTATACAACGCAAGGTTTTTTTTTTTTTTCAAGTTTAAATATATAGGATAGGTGTAAAGTAAAATAAAATTGAAAAGTTTAATAAGCCAGTTATATAGTTCCAGTATAAATATTGTTGGTAGAATTTTTCAGACAAGGTGGTGGTTTGCTGCTGCTGTATTATGCTATAGGTTTATGAGCATGCGTGGAAAGTTTATCCCGGCCACGTGGTCTTCTCCCCTCTCTAGCCGGTTTCCATCCACAAAACTTGTCAGTCTATGGTAGAAACTTAAACTAAGCAGTGTGTTTTGTATCTTTGCTCTATACGATACCGCTTTTTTTTCTTTTTTTTCCTTACTTTCTTCATATATTGGTGATTTTTTTTTACTTAACCTTTCTTTCCTCATATTCAACCACAGATATTTTAAAAATATAAGATTATATCTTGTATTTTTTTTTTTAAACAATCAAGGGGGCAGATCAGTGTTATAATATATTGGCTATCAAATTTGTTACATTTTTGGCCATCTGTATTTTATATTGGATTAATTTCATCAAACATGGACAAGGTAAGTGGCCTTATCTTTATCTAATTTTATTTGGATTTATGCTCATTATTATTATTCAGGTATTTAGTCTCATTTAAAATAAAAAAATAAAATTAAAAATATGGTAATGGAAGAAATTCAATTAAAATATTTGTTTAAAAAAAATTTTTTTTTTTTTAATTAATGATATATAATAAATATGATAATCCATGAAAATAAGAATGATATAAAAAATTACGTCTTAATTTTAAATCTTTTTTTTAATTAAATGATAAAACATATGTTCTCAAATTAACATTTGATTTTTTATTATTATTTTTTAATAATAAAAATTTTGTATCAAGTTTTTATTTTTATTTATTTTTTTTTTTTAAAAAAAAAGGACTTCCATGATGATTGCATAACATCCCCTACAGGTGGGGAGGAATTTCTTTTTTTTTTATGAATGTGATTTTCACTCACTCCCCTTTTGTGTGTTGCAATGGTTCCTCCCATTACAATGAATAAACTTTTAGAAGGGAGATTTTTTTTTTTTTTCTCCTTATTAAGAGGAAGTATTGTAATCGTGTCAAATTTTCGATATCAAGTTTTCACTGGAAATATCCGTTTTGAGGTCCCCTGAGTCCAAAAAAAAAGTGGTTTTTAGCAAATGGTCTGTGTGTGTGTGTGTGTGTATGTGTATATATAAGTATGTGAACAGCATAGTTCAAAAATGAAAAAACCATAGAAATTTGAAACTTAATATTCCATCTAGATACGAACAAATTTGTCAACCGGAAGTTATCACTTTATTAGTTTGTTTTTTTTTTTGCGATTTTTTTCAAAAATAGCTCAAATTATTTTCTTCAAACTTAGTATTTAACTAAGTTTAAAAACTATGTTCAAATTACACTTACAAAAAGAGCCTACAGCTTTTATTTGAAACATTTCTCCGCAAAACAATTCATTTAAGGTTACTTTTGCGAGAGGGGTGGGGGGGTTAGGTTTTTATGTAAAGTGCTAATTTCAGTTTATTAGACAATTTCTGTCTTCTAAATAATGTTAATTATAGAATTGAATATGTTGTTGAAATTCTGAGTTTAAAAAAAAAAAAAAATCGGATGACCGGAAGTCGTTTACTTTACCACTTTACTAAATAATTTTTTTCATTTTTTTTTTTTTTGGCGATTTTCTCACAAAATTGCTCCAACGATTTTCTTGAAATTTCCAATATAAACTACACATACAAAGAGAGCTACAACTTTTAATTTGGAAACATTTCTCTGGGAAAATTTATTTAAGGGCACTTTTAGGAGAGGGATGGGGTTATTTTTTTTTCTTCCCTTAAGTGCGCTATTATAGTTGATTATAACACAATTCTACCATCCAAATAAAATTAATTAGAAATAAATAGATGGCCAAAATTCCGAGTTTTAAGAAAATTAGTAAACCGGAAGGCATCAAACGTTTTACCGGAACAGTTGTTTTTTTTTTGTTTTTTTTTTTTTTGTTGTTTTTTTTTTTTTTTCAGTTTTTGACGAATATTTCATTAAATTTAATACACAAACTATAAAAAATTTGTCAATTATTATAATTTTGAAAACTGGTGTAAGAGAAAGTTGTGTGAGTGTTTCACACCAGATTTTTTTTTTATTTATTTTTTTTATTAAGAGTGTCAACTGTTCAATTTTAGATTATCCTTGTTACTAATATAGCATTTATTATAGAATAATTTTTTAAATTAGCAGCATCCCTCACAGTAGCCGTGTACTAATATATATATATATATATAATATAGATATATGTTGCCTATTTTTTCAGGCGGCTTAACGTCCAACTACCAAATTAGGTGTCGTGGACGGGGGCGGAATCACCTACTTTACTGTTAACAATTTTCATAACAATATAAAATTTAGCAGTTATACGCGGGACTCGAACTGGGGACCTCCCACTTACAAGTCCATGCTCATAACCACTACACCAACACCCGCCCCGTATATATATATATATATATATAAAATCTGATGTGACCCACGAATTTCTCTTGTTGCGATTTACATAATTATAATTCATTAATTCTGTTCTGAACATAATATGTAGTTGTCTTCAAAATATATATGAATATATATATGGCTAAAAAAATATAATCACCCTTCCTCCCTCAGTCCCCCCCACCACCACCTTAAATGATGAATTTTCTCTGCAAAAAGTTTGGAAAAAAAAAAGTGATAAGTTTCCGTAGTAAGTTTTAACAAAGTTTAATGAAACAAGTCGGTGTGTTTAGTATATGAAGAAAGTCGAAAGAAAAACTTCAGTTCAATAAAGTAAGAACTTTGAGTTGACAAGAGTTTTATCCACAATCTTATTGTCGAAGTCTCCCCCTCCACTCCACCCCCCCTTTTTTTTGAACTTAACCGAAAAATCAAGTTATTCTGATCACACATGAACAACACATAAACCAATTTACAAAAAAAAAAAATCATTTTTTGGATCATCATTTGGATGATAGAATTGTGTATAATCAACTATGATAGCACTTTAAAGAAAAAAAAACATAACCCCACCCCTCCCCCCTCAAAAAGTGCCCTTAAATGAATTTTTTCCCAGAGAAATGTTATAATAAAAGTTGTAGATCTGTTTGTATGTTTAGTTTAGTGTACATACGTAGTTTCAAGAAAAATCGTCGGAGCCATTTTTTGAGAAAATCGCACAAAAGTATTAAAAAAAAAAAAAAAAAAAACTAGTAAAGTGGTTCTTCCGGTATAGGAATTTTGGCAAATAACGTACTGTCTGATCCCATGGGCTTAGTAGTCCACGAGATTAAATATTTTCTGCTTGATGGTCCGTGAGGATCAAAAGATTGGCGATTGCTAGTATAGGGGAGCATTAGTTATGCGGCGAAGAATTTTTTTTTTTTTGACTGATAACGGTAGATGTTGGAATGCTTGGCTAACCTCCAAAGTTCGAATCTGTAAGTCCAGATCGGTTTGAGTAATGTGTTGTATATATAAGTACTTTGTTGTTCAATGTTAGTTTTGATCGTCTGTCAACCAGTCAAGCTAGTATGTAAAAATCGTTTCTTCATTTTTTTGTCGTTTGAATCCTTGTGTGTGGATTCCAAGTCCAGGTGCTTGTCAATGTACATTCCCAGATAATGTACAGTGTTCGCGCGAGGGCAATATATTTAATACTTATCAATGGATGCTAGTATCGTATAATTTATGGATATGACATTTTAGAGGAAAACCTAATGACATTATCCAGAAAATCGCAAAATACTTCAAAAAAAATAAAAAAATCTTGCGTGAAACACTCACACAACTTTCTCTTATTCCAGTTCACAAAATTATAATTGACAAATTTTATAGTTTGTATACCAAATTTAATGAAATTCCTCGAAAACTGAAAAAACTGTTCAGTAAAAAGCGCACTTCCGGTTTACTAATTTTCTTGAAACACGGAATTTTAGCAATCTATTTATTTCTAATTAATTTTGTTTGGATGATAGAATTATCTAATCGACTATGATAGCACTTTAGAGGAAGCTGTAACCCCATTCCTCCCCTAAAAGTGCCCTTAAATGAATTTTCCCACAGAAATGTTTTAAATAAAATATGTAGATCATTGCATGTTTAGTTTAAATACGAAGTTTCAAAAAAATCGTCGCAGCCATTTTTGAGAAAAACCGCGAAAAAGTGAGAAAAAAAAATCATTTAGTAAACTGGTAAAGTAAACGTACTTTCGGTTATCCGATTTTTTTTCAATCTCGGAATTTCAACAACATATTCTATTCTAATTAACATTAATTAGATGGCAGAATTGTCTAATAAACTGAAATAGCAGTTTAGATGAAAACCTAACTCCTCCCCACCCCCAAAAGTGCCCTTAAATGAATTTTCCCGGAGAAATGTTTCAAATAAAAGTTATAGTTGTTAGTACGTGTAGTTGATGTACCAAGTTTGAAGAAAATCGTTGGAGTCATTTTTGAGAAAATCGCAAAAACGTAATAAAAAAAAAAAATTAGTAAAGTGGCACTTCCGGTTCAGGAAGTTTGACAGATGACCTACTGTCGGATCCCATAGTGATAACTAAAAGGAATATCAAGTTCAAACTTTCCGCGATTACATTACACACAGACCATTTGCCAAAAAAAAAACACTTTTTTGGACTCAGGGAACCTCAAAACGGATATTTCCGGTGAAAACTCGATATCGAAAATTTGACACGATTACAATACTTCCTCTTACTAGGAGTAAGCGAAAGTAAAAACCATTCATCTATCGCTCTTTATAGCAGGAATTATAAATGAATGATAACTATGTTTCCTATCTCAATTGGCGTTATTATTATTATTTACTATAATGCTGTCCAAAATATTTTTTTATTACGAATAATTTCGGCGTGATAATTGTGGGCGGGGGAGAGAGAGAACTAAACACAGACCGTTGGGGGACAAAAGGAGTGCGTAAAAAATTGGTAACAATCTAAGGAAGAAAGCACCATAATATTACAAAAACTAAACCAATGTTATTTATACAACTGTTTATTTTTTATTATATTTATTTTTTTGTCGGAACAATTGTAGTCTTGTAGAGTAGTAGGAGTGTTTCTATTATTGTGGTCGTGCTAGATTTTTCGTTATCGACACTTCACCGGAAGTATAAGATTTTGTTACCTTCTGAATTGAAAATAAATTTTTTAAAGTATTTTTTTACTTTCTCTTACTCCTAGTAAGAGGAAGTATTGTAAATCGGGTCAAATTTTCGATATCGATTTTTCAACCGGAAATATATCACCGTTTTGTGGTGAGGTCCCCCTGGAGTCCCAAAAAGGTGGTTTTTTTAGAGATTCAATGTCTGTGTGGTGTGTGGGTGTTGTGTGTGGTGTTGTGTGTTGTTGTGTTGTGTGTGTGTGTGAATGTATGTGAACAGCATAGCTCAAAAACGACAAACCGTAGAAGGTTGAAACTTGATATTCCGTTTAGGTATCACCATGGGATCTGACAGTACGTTATCTGTCAAGATTCCTCAACCGGAAAAAAAGTTATTTTTTTAACTTTTTTGCGTTTTTCTCAACAATGGCTCCGACGATTTTCTTTAAACTTGGTATATGAACTACACATGCAAAGAGCTACAACTTTT
>JAAEAF010008426.1:0-42562 GCA_011037195.1 Triatoma infestans
ATTTACGAACGGGGATTGTACTCCGACCTGAAAGATCTATTTTCCCAGCGGAGCCTTCTCCAATGCCCAACTGGCCTCCAAACAGGATTCCTCTAGCTACAGACAACACTGCCCATCACCGGCCAGTGAGTTGTAGAGGCTCCTGGGAAGAAAAAATCTAAAGGCAGCATACTAGATTCGAACCCGGAACCTCCGCGTTACTAGTCCCACTGCCCTAACACTGAGCCAAACCCTTCCTTCTCCCTTGGCATTCACCAATTAACTAGGGACGGACCCCCTAAATTGTATACTGTGTTTGTCCTTGTCTGCAAAGTGTAGAGTGTATATAGCTTAAGTGTATTGTGTACTGTTCTAATGAAGAGCATGGAGTACTGAGCTGTGGTAAACCGTGCAGTCGTTACTCCCCAAATAACTGCATGCAACATATACACCCCTTGCGGGCAAAGATTTTTCTTAATATTTCACATAAATATGATAATGAAGAACCGCAGATTTTGATTATTAATACTTAGGAAATAAGCAGATACCTGAACGCTACTCTCAAGCCTCTAATCAAATCCTGAACAAAACTGACATAATAATTTAGTGTTGAAGGATAATGTTACAATCACCAAGAACTTAGTGAAATTCATTTTTTTTTCTAATTAAGTTTCTGTTAAAGGTTAGATAATACCAAAATCGTTGGAACCGTTTACGAAAAAGTTCAAAAAAAAAAAAAATGGATTACCAATTTTGCCTTTCTGGTCAACCAATTTGTAGCAAAAATTTTGGATTTTAGCAATACATTTAATGTATGTTAATAGATGTAGAAATAGTAAATTATTCTGAAAATCCTTTGATAATTTTCCATGATGAACTTTCTATTAAAGGTGTAAGAGCTTAATGTGTGTGGATATTAAGGAAAATTTAAAAAAGACCAAGAGAAAATCTAAAAAAGAAAACAAAATAGGAAAAATTATTCAATAAAATCACTCTTGTGAATGAGGATTTAGCTGTTGTCAGAATGCGGGTGGCTTCTTACCCACTCACATAACATTCGCTAAAAACATGTTTTTTCGTACTCAGGGGACCTCAAAACATGTATTTCCAGTGAAAACTCAATTTCGAAAATTTAACATGATCACATTAGTTTCTCTTACAACAGAAAGAGAAAGTAAAACTTTGCAAGGTTTTTGTTAAAAACAAGATTACTTTGTTAGAAAATTGTGTCGCGTCCCTACATAGTAGAAAATCAAAACGGAATGCTTCATAATTCGAAGTGATAAAAGAGTGAAATCTAAAGCAATTACATAATCCTATATTTAATCTGTATATTATATAGGGAAAAGCATTAGTACAAAATCAATGACCGGTGCTTGCCGCCGACTCTGCCACAAAAGAAACAGCCAGCATGGCAGTAACAATGGCAAGGACCATGCCTGCTGACATATTGCGCATAGTAAAAAGACATATTTACCAAAATTGGCAGAGGGAATGCGTCAGCAGTACCAAACAATAAACCAAGAACTATAAAAGACACAGAGCAAGTCTGGAAATCGGTATCTAGAGCCGTTCGGAAAGAGGAGAGGCTATGCTCGGATAACACATAGTTATCTGATGAACAGGGAACAAATCCCATTTGGTAATGCTTGCAATGTTCTAATATCCGTGCAACATATTATAATTACGTGACCATTATATTAACGAATTAGAAAATTGAAAAAGATTACTTTACCCCAATACCTTGTCAGAAGCTCTGAAAGATGAGCCAGGTGACCGCTAGCATCGACCGGGTGATAAAAATTTAGTGGAAATAATAAATTTGAATTTATATGTAAATAGTTTATATTTGTATATAGATGTACATGACATATACTAGACTTTAGGCTTTAGACGAATATTGAGTACTCTATCCTGACCAAATAGTACATGTGTAAAGTGGCTAGCTAGTAAAGGTTATCAGTGTGCATGCGCTGTGAGGGGGGCCCGTGCGTGCGTTTAGAGAGCTGACACGGCAGTATATGTGACAGATGCCTCTACTGTCTGGAGTAGACGGCGAGATAAATTAATTAAAAATAATATAATGAGGAAAGCAGGCAGGAGTGTGAGTTCATGGGTGCATACGTTCAGATCTCCTCATGCTGTTTCTGGTGTTATTCTGTTACCAGGTGAATGCCTTTTCACTATATTGCCAAGCTCTCTGGGCGTAACGTACCGCCATAGGAATTAGTGGTCTGGGGTGGTTTAATTTAGTAAGATTTGCTTAGACGCTAGTGATCCCAACCAGTAGGATATATCTTAGCTAGCCTTTACAATTTTCCCATTTTTCTTTCTTTATATTGTTAAACTATTAAAAAAAATACTAGTTCAGAATTTGATTATTTTGTGGGTTATATTTCTTAATAATTTCCTTGATTAATGGATTGCGAAGCAATGTACGAGTATATTTTAGTATTGTCCTTATAACTTTAGATTTGCAATTTACTAACGATATATATTTCAGTATTGTCTTTATAACTTTAGATTTGCCATTTACTAGTAATATATATTTTAGCATTGGTTTTATAATTTTGGTTTGAAATTTTACTATTGTTTTGTTCAAATTTTTATATTTATAATTTTACTATTTATAACTTATACAATTAGGATTCTTTTCATCTTCTCCCTCCACCTACGAGCCAACTCTCTGGACCTCTGGTTCCCGCCCGCTCACGTCCCATGAACCAACCCCCCCCACCAAGAGCACCTTCAGTGGGCCGAAGGTTACACATGCATGTTTGTTCTGTGGTATGAGTGTATTTATTAGGATGAAAGTATTTATTGGAGAACTTGTAGTTATGAATGAAAGCGAATGAGTGAGTGAATAATGCCAGCCCAAATAACTGCCATTAATGAAATACAAAAACAACTATTATTGTAATGTCGGGAATCATTTTCTAGTACAAAGAATAAGTTTATATATTTTCCAGCTCTGCGGGCTCAACAACTAAAGAATAAATTTCATTTCCAAGCCAAAAAGATCTTGACAGTATGTTTTTTTTTTTTTTTTTTTTTTTTTTTGCTCCGTGTACTCTTTTTTTCAATTAGATTTTGGCTAATATTTCAAAATATAGGGAAAAGCTAGGAGAGATGATGGATGTAGGAGAGAGAACATGTAGGCTTTGCTTCTCTTGTTTGCCACCACGTGGCGTCATGGAAGTTAGCCCAGGAGTAGAGAGATCAGAAACGAACGTATTGCGAAATTCTTCAGTTATTTTGTGTGTTCTTATGTGTTCTACGAACATTTATACACATCAGCTATATCTGGTGAATACCTGAATTTTCATAACGCTTTGTAATTTTTTTTTTTTTTTTTGTATACTATATTAATTGCAATTAAACAAGGAAGATTTCCTGCTGTCGCTTAAAGTTGGACTCGTAGACATAGTGTTTACAAGTTTCATGTCGATCAGCTATGTTACCTTCACAGAGGAGACCTATAGTGCGTCATCTATACTACCATAGTAGGAGAGACGGCCAAATGTAGTGTATTTCTTATTTTGTTTCTGGAATAAATGAGAATGTCTTTATTTTGAAAAATAACTTCTTTTTTTTGTAGATAATAGTAGTTGACATATGTTTTATAAGCATTACCTCTTTAATAGATCTCCTATATTTTGATATATGGCATAACTTTGAAATGTGCGTCATCTCTCCTAGCTTTACGCTATTTTAAAAAATTTCTAATTTTTCCCTGTTTCTTACTTCCATCATAGCTATTTTTTTCTATTGTTCCTAAATTGTTTTAATTAACGATTTAAATTATTAAGTGAAATACAATGTTGTTGTTAAAAACAAAAAACATAATAATAGTGTGGGATTAGATGATTTGAAATAAACATAGACTTGATTATTTTATTTTTTTAATGAAACAACTTGAAATGAACGTAAGTAAATAATAAGTAAGTTTTGGGAACAATAAGTATTTTGTTTTTAATAACAAATTTTTTCCAATAAAGCTACAATATCATTTAAAACAACAGAACTTTATTATTTGTCAACTCGTACGACTCACACAACACAAGAACCTTTCTAGATTTTATTAGACTAACCGTTAATCTCTTGTACCTTGATATAACCAAATTCCCCGATAATGAATTTGAGTATCTTCACAATAAATCCTCCATAATTAGAATTACTTCTGAGGGGCAAAAAAAAAATTAGAGGCTACATCCGGACCATTTTCTAAAAATAATATCTTCATGGCCTTCCCCCATGTAATCCCCCGGGAAAATATAATTTCAAAAATTTATCAAAATCGCAATACCTTTCTCTTACAGACTAAGAGAAAGTAAGGATTAATTACCACTGAAATAATAATTTTAATTGAGATAAATTTCTAGAGAGCTGCGGGCATATTGTTTGGAGAAATGTCCGTGTTTTATAAAGCCTTCTTCAGTACGGGTGGTGGGGATTTAATCTTAGTATTCGGTTGAAGATTCTCTTAGTGATATATAAAAAAAAAAATTACTAAATCAGAGCTTACTGATTTTGTTTTCAGATATTTCTTCTTACACTTACACACAATGTCGTAAAAACAAATTATATTTTTGTCTAACTATATACGTCTTTTTTATAGAACTCGAATCTGGAAAATCTGTGAGCAATAATTACTGTTATAGCAGTAACAATAAGTAAAATGATATTCTATAAATTGCACTATGGTTAGTATATATTGTAACTTATTCATGAATATTTAATAAAAGAATTAATGTTCAAATTTGGACAAATTATAAGCGATTGATATATCAGTAGAAAAAGAAATAAAAAATTGCGTTAGGTTAATTAAAACAAAAAATAAATAAATAAATAAATAAAAATATAATAAAATAAAAAAATAAGGGGTTCTTTGTGACTTTATATGTAGGTATATAATTTTTTTTTTGTGTGTGAGAAAACGGTAGCATCTTTTGATGTGAAAATTTATATGATGCGCGCTGAGGTTAAAATACAAAAAAAGAGATGGAAAATAAAAATAAACAAAATTAAAGCTGAATAACTAGCAAACGGGCAACAAAAAAAAAAAAAAAGTTAAAATAATATTAAAGGTTATTTTATCAGCTGTTTATCTGTTTTCTTTTTAGTTAGATACTTCCATTCCAAAATAAATAATTTGTATATATATTCAACTTGTGAGAGATTATTCGCAAAGTTTATTTATCTTAGGATGTTTTTGCAATCTGTAGATGCTGCTTTCTATATTATTCAAATTAAGGTGCAGGCCAACAGCTGATATTAGATTTTCATCAGATCCCCGGTTTTCGTCAAACCAGCATTCACGGACCGCTCATTTATTTAAGACTATATTCTCCAAAATTTTTTAGCAAAATTAAATAGTAGTCTAGCCCACTTCTTCAGGGAATTTAACATTCTTGCGAGTATCCCGGCCAACACTTACATCGATACTCCTAAAAGGCATAGAAGAGCCGGTAGATATACGTGAAACTACATGGATTTAGTACTACCTACTAAAGTACCCACAGGTTCAACTAAAGCTCACTCATATTTACAAATTCAACATTTTACAGACGGCGATATTCATGCACTGTCAACCAGTGGAATCACAATAGATCCTTTAGGTCGCAGTGGATTTGGCATTATAGCCACAATCTCTTATTAGCTAATACGATCTCTGCTATATTTACAGTTGAAATAACAATTCTTTTCACAAATGATTAAAACATTGCTGCCGTAACCTGAAACATTTACGAGCACCACACTGTACTTCAAATCTAAACCAAAGTATGCTATAAAAAACATCAATCAAATTGGTGACGCAATTCTATAATCTCCTCACGGAGATTCTTCTGCTGCTAAAAAATTTGTAACAAAACGTTGTTGATTTGTTCAAATAACTTGGATGTATAAGATAATACCCTCTTACGGATCCATAGCAGACAAGTACTCTAATCCAGCTGAAAACACTGAAGACTTACTTAAAGCTCGTACCAAACTCACAAAGCAAAAAAAAAATATTGAGACTAAACCAAACTGTTGGAAATTTAAGAACGAATGTGTGAGGTTGTAGGCTCAACGAAGAGATCCATTCCAGAAAATAAATAAAGGCATTACAATAACAAATTCTCCAATCTAACGTTTTTGCAATCAAAATTCCATAGACTTTACATGGCCTTTACGGAGATCCAAGCTCTTTTCACCAAAAGACATGGTCTCCTCCTTCAACTATATTTCCTTCACCATTAAACGCAATTCTCTTATCGTCCAATTAAATATAGTTGTTTTTTAAATTACCCGTTACTAAGATCTCTTGATCGGAGAACTTATAGAAATCAGAATTTACAATATCATTGGGGTTTTTATAATAAACGACATATATGAGCTATAAAGAAAAAACTCAGAATTCTCATTTCATTGTTTGAAAAAGAAGGCAAAAGAGAAATAGGTAAAAATGAAAGATGTCCGCCATTTTGTATTTAGCCGATTTTACTAATAGAACAAAATAAAATTGATGTTAAACACCCCAAAAAAATTTTCTCCAAGGAATTTACAATTTTCAGTTGAAAATATGTGGATAAATCTGGAGTTTTCTGTTTCCATTATATTGTCCTTAATTTTATGTAGGTGGCGCGCAGTCCACAAATTATTGAAAGTGTTTTCACAAAAGATATTTTATGAAATATCTATGAAGAGAAATCTAGTAAAAAAATTCTAATCTATTTTTTTCCTAGAAATAATTAGCTATAAATAATTAGCCAATCGCAGTGTAGAAGGGGTAAGAGTGAAATGTGGGCGTAAATTAGGCCAATCAGAAGGTTAGAATTATCTGTTGACCAGTCCACTTTTGACAACTCCAATTCTACAGTGTAATTAGCTAATTATTTATAGCTATTTAATTCTAAGAAAAGCTTTGATTTAAAATTTTGTTTACTAATTTTCCCTTCATAGGTATTTCATAAATTCACAAATTGTGCAATACAAAATTTTTATAATAAAAATGCAAAAAAAAAATCAAGTTATTTCTAACATAAAATTTACTATTTTCATCATGACATGTGTTACAAGCTAATTTTTACATTAACTCAATATTTGCTGATATATTTTAGGTAGGGATCAAATTTGAAGTTTCTATTTAGCAATTGAATCATCAATTCTACTATATTTCTGTTACGTTAGAAAATGAATCGCCATTCTTTCCCTAATCTTTCAACCATTGAATAGTTCACGCAGACAACTTTCAAATATGTCGTCAACAAATCAATTTTCTCGGAAGTGTTTCAAGTAAAAGTGATAAACCTCTCTATGTGTCTAATTATTATTTTCATAGTTTAAAGAAAATCCTTGCAGCATATTGGAGAAAATCACGAACATGTTGGGAAAAAACATATTATCAAGCGGTATTTTCGGTAAACGGATTTTTACACAAAATCCTTCTTGTCTTATGCGGTACCAAACCGATACCGCGGAATATCAAGTTTAAACGACTATTTGTTGTAGTAGTGTTCCGCAGAGCTGGAAAGCATCAGAGATATTTTCCGTGATAGCCTGCTTCTTTTGGTGGTCATCGACCGTTTTCGGGGCTCTGTGCAAATCTATGTTATCACACTGTTTGACAAAAAGCATCCTGATGATAGGCTAACGCCTGAAACCGGTCAATGACCACAAAATTATTATTGTAGTTCGGGTGCCTAATGGCGCGGGACCTAAGCCTATGTGGCTCTTATCCCCCGGATACCCCCCCGTAACCCCTTAATTAATCTCCCCCGGTAACTTGCCGGTTAATCTGCAATATCCCAAGATATCCCTAAACTCCAACTCGCCCAGCAATTCTGCGAGAGTGGTGCCCTCCCAAATACGCGAAACCAAGTACCAGCGAAATGGGGACGCTGACATAAGTAGTGGTACACCGTTTCCCTGACTCCGTCGTCATAGTTCTGACAAATGGGACTAGACGTCCTCCCTATATTAAACAAGTGGCTGGACACCCAAGTGTGTCCAGAAGTGTGTCCAGTCACTATCCCTATCAGGGTCCTCAGACCCGTCCTACTAAGGGACAGGAGATACTCCGAAGTTCCCTGCCTACTTGTCTTTATAAATCTTTTGGCTTGGAGGCACCTCTGCGTGTCCCCCCAGCGTTTCTCCAAAACTTTCGTCTCCCAAAGTCCTAACCTGTTTGTCACGAAACGTCTTTGTGACAGCCAGGGCTGGTTCAGGACCGCAAAATGGTTGAGATGATCCCTCCCTAGCCAACTGGTCTGCCCTCTCATTCCCCTCTATTCCCGCGTGTCCGGGTATCCAATAGAGGCGCACCGTACCCCTCCGAGCTAAAGCATTGAGCTTCCTCCGACATTCTCCCACTAATTTCGAACTCCACCAAGGCTTACTCAAAGCCCTTAGTGCGGCCTGGCTATCCGAGAAAATCCGCACTTCCTTGAACTCTCCCTGCCACTTCCCCATCAGGTGGCAGCATTCAATAATGCCCACCACCTCTGCCTGAAAGACCGTGGCACAAAAAGAAACATGCTATCGTGGAAAATATCTCCTAAACGACTATTGGTTGGAAATCAAACCATTTTTTTTTTTTCAATTTCAAAACATGAATTCCGAAAATTTGGCATGATCGCTTACAACAGAAATAAAAATTGTTGAAAATACTAGGGGACCAGTAAATCATGTCCTATAAGAAGACATTATCTTAGCACAAATAAAAGAGGATATATTTTGTTGGGGTGGGGGTGTTGGAGCTTCTTGCAATAAATTCACATGGAGCACCATGAGCATTAAGAAAGGCCAGATTCTTTGTTATTTTATTAACAGTAATTTGTCAATGCCGGCCCCACTGCTGGTGACAAAACATAATATAACCTTCCTCTATGATGGTACTCTAAAGAAAAGCTGCCCCGTCAGATTTCCTATCGGATGAATGACTTTAAAATCTACTTTAACGACAAAAACCAGTTTGATTAAAAAAATAATAATAATAATAATATGAATAACGGGTCCTTATTTTTACTTGAACAATTAGAATTTTAAAACAAAATGAGAATATTACAAACAGGACTATACAGAGTAGGTTTTTGTATTTTTGCAAATACGGTCACAAAGATTTTTCTTCAAGCTTTGGAATGCTTGCTGCATTGATAAAAACGTATCACTTTTATTTGTAACATTTTTGTGAGAAAAAAACAAAACAATATTTTTGACGAAGATTGTAAGGTCGATCAGTTAGTTTAAATTTAAATTTTCCCAAGCTTACTTAGTTCTCGCATAGAGCGCTCTACTAGGGCAAGGTGAAAAGTTCTCGGCCTAGCCCATAGATGGCACTGCTACAAATGAAATTACTGTTTTGTTATGTTGGCACACTTGTTGCAAAAGTAAATACCAAATTGTGAATTTGATCAGACAAATAGTTTGTTTTATATGGCTGTTTAAAGTAAGCGTTTTGTGTGTTTTTGACAAAATGAATACCGTTCCGTCATATAATTCTTCGTTTTAGATGGTTTATCGCCACCAGAAATTCATACAAAGTTGGTGTCGGCACCTTTTGTTATCAACAGTAAAAAAAAAAAAAAAATGGGCAGCTGAGGTTGAACGTGGTCGTACTTTGATTGAATATGATCCACGTGAAGGACGGCCAAAAACTGCAAGTACCAAAGAAAATATTGAGAAGATACACAATATGGTTTTAGATGATCGACGATTAATGGTGTATGAAATAGCTAAGGCTGTGGGCATCTCAGAAGAAAGGCTATGGTATATTTTACACGAAGAACTCAGTATGAGAAAGCTTTGTGCAAGACTACCTGTCAAAGGGTCAAACAATTAATGGGGGAATACTACGCACATCTTTTTGACCAGCTAGATGAAAAAATTAGAGAGAAAAGGCCTGGTGGAAAAGACCAACCATATTTCTTGATTAAATTGTATTAATTAGCGTAAGAGAAAGGTCTGTGAAAGTTTCTCACTGAAATTTATTAGTTACTAATTATACCAAGTTTGACATTGATGGTTATGTGTTAGATATATGTATATTTTAATAGGCCGCTATCATTTGATAGTTTCAAGTAAACATAAATAGTGATTGGTTAGGCTTTTCCCAAATACCGTATTAATATCGTATATTAAATTCGTTGGTAGAGATAAGAAGCGTGATATCAGTGGCGCTGGTGTATGGTAGTAATAAGTAGTAATATTTCCACCACAAATGTTCATTTATGATCCGCAGACCGAATAAGCCAGCTCACCTTGCTGCCTCTTACCGTCCCATCAGTCTCCTTCCCATCCTAGGCAAAATATTAGAAAAAATACTCCTCCAACGTCTCCTATCTATCCTAGAGCCTCTTCAATTTATCCCCCACCACCAATTTGGGTTTCGAAGTGGTCATTCCACTATCCAGCAGGCGCATCGTGTTGTAGATGCTATCGCCAATTCCCTTGAGCAGAAACAATATTGTGCTGGTGTATTTTTGGACATTTCGAAAGCATTTGACTGCGCCTGGCACGAAGGTCTCTTTTACACAAACTCAAGAATATTTTACCAAGTACCTATTACCTTATCTTAAAATCCTACCTGTCCAACCTTTCCTATCAAGTCACCCAAGGATCTTCTACTTCCCTAACTTACCCCATCCTGGCCGGTGTGCCTCAAGGCAGCATCCTGGCACCTATCCTTTATACCTTATATACTGCTGATATCCCCGAAGATCCTAACACAACCATTTATACTTATGCCGACGACACCGCAATCCTTTCCTCTCATAATGATCCCGTAATCGCTCAACGTTCCCTTCAAGCCCATCTCCAATCACTCGAGTCCTGGTTAACAAAATCCAGAATAAAAATTAACCCTAACAAATCCCATTATATTGTGTTCACCTTAAACAGAAAAGTTCTTCCTCCAGTTTTCCTATTCAGCACTCCTATCCCTCCGGCAGACCACGTTCGTTATCTCGGTATGTTCTTAGACAAGCGACTAACCTGGAACCCACACACCAGACTTAAACGGACTTCCCTCAACAATCGCTTCAGACTACTTGCTAGACTCCTTGACAAGCGCTCCAAACTCACTCTACAGAATAAAAGACGACTCTATACTTCACTACTCGCACCCATCTGGATGTACGGACTAGAACTCTACGGAACCACAAAACGTACCAACCTCAAAAGAATACAAACCCTGCAGTCCAAAATACTCCGACGCATAGTCGATGCTCCTTATTATGTTTCCAACCATACAATCCACACAGATCTGAAGATTCCTTTTGTCCAGGATTTAGCAAAGCTCCGATACAAGAAATTCCACAGCAGACTCCCCCTTCATCCCAATCCTCTCGCCCAAACCCTCTCCTCCACCACACTTCCAGGCAATCCTACAAGGCGATTGAAACGTCGTTGGCCCCGCGACCTTCTGAGTGACTAATGGTGGTTGTCACTGGATAACTACCATTCATGACCATCACGTCTTTGTTCATGCTTTTGTTAGCCTATTTACTTGTTACATATTTATTTATGTAGTTGTGAATATTCAATAAACCAATTAAAAAAATAAATAAAAAAATAAAAAATGTTCATTTCTTTGTTTACTTTAGTAAATGTGAGCTTTAATGCTGATTGTTTATTATCTTTTACTTTTTCAAATTCATGATAAAATCGAATTCTGTCATAGATCACAGATCTGTTATTTCTTTGGGGATGGGAGGGAGGAGGAAACACAAAAAATTAAAAATAGAAAAAGCGGAGAATTAATTACTTGTGACATTTAATTAAAAATTAATCTACCAACATAATTCTGCATAGTCGAAGGCCTCTTCATCTGCAGTAGCCTTAAATGAAAAATTGGATATTAATCCCTTTTTATAGCAAGTAATAATACAAAGCTTGTTGTTGATGGTTACATCAGATACTTACTTATTAATAGGTTGTTATCATTTAACAATTAACTAAAAAAAATAGATTGAAATTCATTTAATTAGTTTTATCACTTTTTTTTTTTGTTTTTTTACTGCTGTAAGAAGAGGAAGTATTAGAATTGTGTAAAATTTTTCGAAAGTTGGTTTTACAAATCATTATGGCATTGTTCTGTAATGAAGGTATTCCAACTATAGATTCGAAGGAAGGTTATACCAATATAATCAATATTGGTATCGATATAATCTAAAATAAATCGATTATATCTGGCGAAATTATATGAATTTTTTTTTTAGGTTTTTTTTTTTTGCTATTCTTTCGTAATCAGTCCCGGATATTTTTCTTTAAAAAATTGGCATATATAATACATATTTACTACGTAGTATAAATATTCAGATTTACACGTATACGAGGTGTGTAAATTAAGTAATGAGACTGATTTTTTATTTTTTTTTTATTCAAATAAAATTACAATTCAACATTGTCCCCTTCAAAGTAACTACCTTGGGAAGCCACACAACGCTGAAGACGATTCTTCCATTCGTCATAGCAGTGCTGGAACTCGGATACTGGAATAGACTTCAGTTGGTCGGTTACGGCTGTTTGAATATTCTCCAATGTTCCAAAATGACGTCCCTTGAGGTGATTTTTCAATTTGGGGAACAAAAAAAAGTCACATGGACTCAAGTCGGGTGAATAAGGAGGCTGAGGAGCCACAGGAATGTTATTACTGGCCAAATACTCATTAATAGAAATCGCGGTGTGACACGGAGCATTGTCGTGATGCAACACCCACTTGTTTTTGATGTTTGGTCTCACACGCATGACTCTTTTTCGAAGTCTCTCAAGAACTTCTCGGTAAAAATGTTGGTTTACCATTTGGCATTGAGGCACAAATTCTTTGTGAACGATTCCTTGGCTATCAAAAAAGCAAATCAGCATGCATTTGATTTTTGACTTGCTCATTCTTGCTTTTTTTTTGGCCTTGGAGAGGTTGAAGTGTGCCACTGCATGCTCTGACGCTTAGTTTCTGGGTCATACTCAAACACCCAAGACTCGTCTCCTGTAATAACACGTTCCAAAAAATTGGGATCGTTTTCAATTGCTCCCAAAAAGTCAAGGCTCCTTTCCTTTCTGATGTCTTTTTGCTCTTGTGAAAGATTTTTCGGAACCATTTTTGCACAAATTTTTCTCATCCCCAATTCATTAGTCAAAATTTGATGAACGGTTGTGTGAGTCAAATTCAACTCTTCGCCGATCATTCGGACTGTCAAACGACGATCTGAACGCACGAGATCGCGGATTCTGCCAACATTTTCGTCGGTTCTTGAAGATGAAGGCCTTCCGCTGCGAGGCTCGTCTTCAATTGATTCCCTTCCTTCTGCAAACGACTTAAACCACCTAAAAACCTGTGCTCTCGACAAAACATTGTCTCCATAGGCCTGGCACAGTTTTTCAAACGTTTCCGTTGCACTGTGCCCAAGTCTGAAGCAAAACCTGATAGCACAACGTTGCTCGTAATTGATGTCACTCATTTTTAAAACGCACTGAAAAAACCTTGCTCACAAAAAAAGTCACTACGGACAGTGCAACAACTCTAGCATTTTCAAATTTGCACTGGACGTGTATCATATGTTTACTTGCCCTACCACGCATGCGCCGCGTCTCCAGTGTTGCCAGATCGAACACTAGAAAATCAGTCTCATTACTTAATTTACACACCTCGTATATGACACATATTTTTAGATCAATCACTTTAGAACATTTTTTCTAGCTAAATTAATTTTGTAGAGGATCTAACGTTTTCCATTTATATATCTAGATCAAACCGAAAAAAATTAAAAACATAGAAATAAAGGAAATTATGAAGACAATTTATTAAACCCGGTGTGCGATTTTTATGAATGAATATTTTGTTATTACTTTCTCTTACACCTCCTAGTAAGAAGAAGTATTGTAATCGTGTCAAATTTTCCATATCTAGTTTTCACCGGAAATATTCGTTTTGAGGTTCCCTGAGTCTAAAAAAGTGATTTTTAGAAATGGTCTGATGTATGTGTATGTGTGTGAACAGCATAGCTCAAATACGAAAAACCGTAGAAAGTTCAAACTTGTTATTCCGTTTAAGTATCATCATGGAATCTGACAGTACGTTGTCTGTCAAAATTCCTCAACCGGAAGTACCACTTTATAAGTTGTTTTTTTTTACTTGTTTGCGTTTTTCTCAAAAATGGCTCCTACGATTCTCTTCAAACATGCTAGATCAACTACCCATACAAAGAGCTACAACATTTATTTGAAACATTTGTCTGGGAAAATTCATTTAAGGACAGTCATAGGGGGAGTGGTGGGGTTAGCTTATCATCTAAAGTGCTATTTCAGTTTCTTAAACAATTCTGTCATCTAAATAATGTTAATTAGAATTGAATATGTTGTTGAAATTCCGAGTTTGAAAGAAAAAAACAGATAACCGTTCACCACATTACTAAATGATTTTTTTCACTTTTTCGCGATTTTCTCAAAAATGGTGTCGACGATTTTTTTTTTTAAACTTCTTATATAAAGTAATCATACAAAGATCTACAACTTTAAAACATTTCTCTCGGAAAATTTGTTTAAGGACACTTTTTACGGGAGAGGTGGTTGGGTTATGTTTTTCTTTAAAGTGCTACCATAGTTGATTATGCAATTCTATTATTCCAAACAAAATTAATTAGAAATAAATAGATGGCCAAAATTTGGAGTTTCAAGAAAAATAGTAAACCGGAAGTGCGTTTTTGCTGGACAGTTTTTTTTCAGTTTTCGATGAATTTCATTAAATTTATTACACAAACTATAAAATTTGTCAATTATAATTTGAGAACTGGAGTAAGAGAAAGTTGTGTGAATGTTTCACACCAGATTTTTTTTTTTTTATAGATTTTCTTGGTAGTAGTTGAAACTTTTTTCTTTTTTTAAACTATATTGCAATTATAGGTATTTTATTTTTTCAATTTTATTTGCAACATATTCTTCAAAAAACTTATTTAGAACGGGTTGAGTGGGTGGTGGTTACGTTAGATCTAAACTCTCAAAACGATCACCTCACTGGAATGTATTTTCTCCTGTTATATCATTAACAGGAATAAAAGATTTTTGTGAATATCTTGTGAACCACTCACAGGACATTTACTGAAATTTACACAGTTAAATTGACACCTATAATTTTTATGATTCAATGTTTATTGCTCTTCAAATTTTTTGGGAAGAAGTATCTCCCCTCCCATTGCCCGAAAGGGTTATCTGTTGCATGCAGTTACTTGGGGAATACAAAGATCTACATGGACCCCACGGTTTTCCACAGCTCAGTATACTCATGCACATCAGCAGAACAGTACACAATACACTTAAATTACATACATTCTACACATTACAGACAAGGACAAACACAGTACACAAACTAGGGTCTCCGTCCGTAGTTAATTGGCCTAAGCCAAGGGAGAAGGAAGGGATTAGCTCAGTGCTAGCGCGCTGGACTAGCAACGCGAAGGTCCCGGGTTCGAAGACAGCATGCTGCCCTTAGACTTTCTCTTCCTAGGAGCCTCTACAACTCACTGGCCGGTGATAGGCAGTGTTGTCTGTAGTTAGAAAACACTGCTTAGAGGCCGGCTGTGCATTGGAGAATGCTCCGGGGGGCACAATAGATCTTTCCAGTCGCAGTGCAATAATCTCCTACAACAATCTTCAATCTTCCCTCCCCAGAACCTCTCTAAAAGAAATTTTCTTGGAAAACTATTTCAAACCGAAGTGATGATAGGCCTCTGTATGTATGGCTAGTATGTGCCAAGCTTAACCCGTTCATGTGTATAGGGTGAAAGTCCAATAAAACTAAATAAAATGTAAGAAACTCCTGTAAATATATGCCCCTTTTTATAACTCTTAAAATGCAAAAATTAATTTAAAAAAAAAAAGAGCAAAATTGAGCAAAGAACCAGAATGCTTTTTATTAGTGTTCATATCTTTGAAATCTCTTTTAGCATAAATTTAGCATATATATTAATTTATAAATGAATTAACAAATATTATATTACATCTTTTATAATAGTAACTTCATTTGTTGGACTTCATTCAAGTTTACAGCATATAAAATACATTGTATATGGTCGACAACTTCCTAATTTATGCCACAGAATATTGGACTATATCCAAATCCCCGGGTTGCTCTTGTGCTCTTGTGTTTTGAGAGAAAGATCTTCCGATGAATATACTCCTTTATAAAGGTGGGCATTAGATAAATGGGCTAAAGTAGATTTAAAAGCATTATATCATTAAATTACATAGTCTGTTTGATAATAATACTTGGAAGATAGAAGTGGCACGACCATAGATAATGCTTACACGGTATGTGTTGTTGTTATTATTAATAGAGCTGACAGGTTTAAATTACCAATGGGTCTCCTCTTCTAAACTGGGCTTCATGTTGTTAGAAAGTAGGGCAAAACATTTACACCGTCTTATGGATATATTATGTGTTCTTACAACTTAGCTATGTCGGGCTTTGTTAGTTTTTGATGAGCTATTTCATAATAGTCTCTTGAACAGTTTTGGATGTGGGACCATAGAATAGTTCAGGATCAGGGCTATTGGTTAAAAATGTTTTGTGCTTCTTGAAGGGAGGACCATTATGTTCTTTCTATTCAGTATATTATTTGATATTTTACAATCCAACTCCATTCACACGTTTCCGAACAGTGAATCTGAAACCATGACTGCGTTGAAGATATATTTCCTCAGAAGACAATGCACTAAAAGCTATTAATTTTCTTAGGTATATTTGCCTCTCAGTATGTACTATATATTCAGTATATACAGTTACAATGTACTCGCGCATATTTGCCCACTTATTCGTATTGCACGCTCACAGTCTTTGAATTGACTTATCTTTATTCAATGTGCATGCCAATGTAGTGGAAGAAGCAAATGGGAAAAATTAAAAACATTTTGGGAAAATATTTTAGTGAATTTTGGCTTGAAATATTTAGTTTGAAAAGGAGAAAGGTACATTGGCTGCAAAAGGCACAGTTACAAGAGAGAGGTCGGAGAACTTAGTCAGCATTGTCTTTTACCCCTTCTAGAATTGAAAGCGCTACCAATGAAGGCATTCTTTCATTCTTACAAAACAGTCTAAATTCGACATTCAACCAGTAGATTTGCTCAGATATCGCTCTTTTAACTTCAGTGCCATTTATAAGCGTTTAACATTTAATCTAGCTAAATAATTGATTTTTAAAAGCATGTTATTGTGTATTGAAAAGTATTTATTTAAATTCAGTTAGAGATAATAATTTAATCTAATAGTGATTACTTAACTTATTTCTTATTATTTCTCTCTCTCTTTAAACATACACACATACAAACGCTTTACAAAACTGCAAAGTGCTATAACGTTACAATACAACACTACAAACATTCAACATCACATCACACTAAACACATTTCATAGAGCCAAACTGTTTGTGATATTATCAACCCCGAATCCACAAATTAACAAATAAGTAAATAATTTAAACAATTGTAAGCTTCATAGCTGTTTTATATTCTTGTTTAGTTGTGTTGATTTTGTAGAAGAATGAACCTCTACTATATACAACCTTAATTTTATTTTATTTATAAAAGATTATATTTTGTTTTCTTTTTTACGTTTCGCCACTGAGCGTGTCATTTTCAAGGAAATATATTATTAAATTTTTATACAAATCTTATTTTTTTTATGTTGGAGCTGTGTAGACGCTCTGTTATATGGTATATGAGTAACAGTAAGTTACCAGTCCGAACTCACCCACCATCTTTCGTTCTGCGAGGTTGAACTCAATTAATACAGCTTAAAAATTACAAAAACTAGTGGAATAAGTCTAAAAAAAATAGCAAAATTTTCTATGTAAAAAGAAAAGATTATGCTGATGGTGACCACTTGGTGCTTAACCTTATAAACCAAATTAATCACAAATATATCAAAAATAATAAAATACCACATCTTAAAAAAATTCTCCTTTAATAAAAATAACGAAGATTAGAATAAAGTAAAGTAAAGTAATGCCTATTTTTTCAGGCGGGCTTAACGTCCAACTACCAAATTAGGTGTCGTGGACGGGGGCGGAAGCACCTACTTTATTATTAACATTTTTTAAACAAATATAAAATTTAGTAGTTATACGCTCGACTCGAACTGGGGTCCTCCCACTTACAAGTCCACGCTCATAACCACTAAACCAACACGCGCACCTAAGATTAGAATAATCATATATAAAAAAAACAATGTTCGGACTGTAACTTACTGTTATTTATTTAATTAAGTCATTTTACATTACATTCTTTGTAAACTGGTCTAGCATATATCATATAACAAAGTCTACACAACTCCAACATAATAAAACAGATTTGTATAAAAATTTAATAATAAATTTCCTTGAAAATGACACGCTCACTGTTGAAACGTTGGAAAGAAAACTAAATGTAATTTCTTTTTTAAATAAAATAAAATTAAGGCTGTATACCGTTTCATTATTCTTCATAATCAGCACAACTAAAGAAGTAAGTACAATTTTCAATTAACTAATTAAAAAAATTATCATAAAATAATTTTATTGCTTTTCTTTTCAATTATTTTCTCAGCGGAAATATCTGAAATATTTTCCATAATTGAATTTTCAATTAAATCTCATTTTTAAATTTTTGTATTTGCACCCTTACCCATTGTGAATTTTGTATTTCCAAAATGGGTAATGGTACCGCAAAGATAATGCAACTACAGCAGAGAGAAGAGAGGCCCTCTCTGGTTAACAGAGACTACTCTCTGACTTAGGCAGGCTAGAGTGGGAGAACCTGTGTATATAAGCCAGTGGGAATCTATCTACAGGGGATCTATCAGATACAACTATACAACTGTACATCGCATCGTGTCATATCTTTACTCACACTATTCATTCTATCATTTTCATTATAATGTCCAGTGCAGTTAGTGTAAACTTAGCTACATTATATTAGTGTCTTCATATCTCGTTCATTTAATCAAACCTAATTTCTCTTCTCAACAACCCCATTATAAATGTATAAAATCAATGGACAAAAAATGAAAATCGACGCCGCTGTTGAATACCTACTTGCTCAACAGCAATTAGTTATTCCTGCAGCCACCCCTAGCAATCAACCTGCTAGCCTCTTAAGAAATCACTACTAGATATATTAAATATATTATCTTTAAAGAAATTTAAATACTTTTCAATATGCCAATAATATGCTTATAAAATCAATTATTTAGCTAGATTAAATATTAAACTCTTATAAGTGGTACTGAAATTAAGAGAGCAACTTCTGATACAAATGTTCTTGTTAAATGTCAAATTTCGACTATTCTGTAATAAGACTGATGAAAGAACGCCTTTCTTGGTAGCCCTTTCAATTCTAGAAGGGGTAAAAGACAATGCTGACTAAGATCTTCGACCTCTCTTGTAACGGTGTCCTTTATACCTGGGTTTTATCCTTTTGCAGCCAATGTACCTTTCTCCTATCAAAACTGAATTTATTTAAGTTGCACAATGTTTATCCAGACGTATTGACGAACGCTAAAAAACGGTCGATGACCACACTTAATGAAATAGACTGTGGAGATTGAAATAACGGCCGTGCGACTGTTGGACGAAGATAATTTTACTTCCTCTTGTCTCCTACTAAGAGAAAGTATTGTAATCGTGTCAAATTTTTGATATTGAGTTTTCACCGTAAATATCCGTTTTGAGGTCCCTTGAGTCCAAAAAAGTGGTTTTTAGCAAATGGTCTGTGTGTGTGTGTGTGAGAGAGTATGTGAACAGCATAGGTCAAAAACGAAAAACCGTAGAAAGTTGAAACTTGATATTCCGTTTAGTTATCAACATGGGATCCGACAGTGGGTCATCTGTCAAAATTCCTCAACCGGAAGTACCACTTTACTAGATTTTTTTTACGTTTTTGCGATTTTCTCAAAATTGGCTCAGACGACTTTCTTTAAACTTGGTGTATCAACTACACATACAAAGAACTACAACTTTTATTTGAAACATTTCTCCGGGAAATTCAAATAAGGGCACTTCTGGGGGAAGGGTGGGGTTAGTTTTTCATTTTAACTGCTATTTCAATTTATTAGACAATTCTGTCATCTAAATAATATTAATTAAAATTAAATATTTTGTTGAAATTCCGAGTTTGAAAAAATCGGATAACCGGAAGTGCGTTTGTTTTAACACTTTACTAAATGATTTTTTCACTTTTTCGCGATTTTCTCAAAATGGCTCCGACAATTTTCTTGAAACTTCTTATATAAACTAAACATGCAATGATCTACATCTTTTATTTAAAAAATTTCTCTGGGAAAAATTCATTAAGGACACTTTTAGGGGAGGGGTGGGGTTACAGCTTTTCTAAAGTTATCATAGTTGATTATACAATTTTATCATCCAAACAATAATAATTAGAAATAAATAGATGGCCAAAATTCCAAGTTTTAAGAAAATTTGTAAAACTGGAAGTGCGCTTTTACTGAACACTTTTTTCAGTTTTCGACGAATTTCGTTATATTTGGTACACAAACTATAACCTTTGTCAATTATAATTTTGAGAACAGGAGTAAGAGAAAGTTGTGTGAGTGTTTCACACCAGATTTTTTTGATAATGTAGGAAGATGAAGTTCTAGGAGACTGACTTGTTAGTAAACTCTTTTAATGGTATAAAACTCTTGTATTAAGAATTCTATTTAAGGCTACCTGATTCAAACTTCTTGCTGATTGTTTATATATTCTGTTGTGTTGTTGGAGAGTAATTTTGGGCTACTGTATCGTTTAAGACTTGTATAAAACTTCTTGTTTAAGAGGTGTTAAAACTGATTTATACTAACACTGATGTCTGAAACATTTGTGTGTCCCCTGTGAGAGAACGGAAATATGGACGTCAATCATCCAGTATTGACCTCCTTACTTACTGACACGCGTAACTCAACGAACGATATGAATAGTTATTTTAAGATTGTCTACGCTGTATTCGGCTGCGCAAAGTCACATAGCTGCAAGGCTACAGGATAAAAAAAAATGGTGTAGGATAAAAAAAAAAAAAATCTGCTGTGAAACACTCACACTTTCTCTCACTTTCTCTTACGCCAGTTCTCAAAATTATAATTAACGAATTCTATAGTTTGTGTACCTAATTTAATGAAATTAGTCGAAAACTGAAAAAACTTCAGTAAAAGCGCACTTCCGGTTTACTTATTTTCTTGAAACTGGAATTTTGGCCATCTATTTATTTCTAATTAATTCTGTTTAGATGATAGAATTGTATAATCAACTATGATAGGACTTTAGGGAAAAACATAACCTTACCCCTCCCCTAAAAGTGTCCTTAAATGAATTTTCCCAGAGAAATGTTTTAAATAAAAGTTGTAGATCTTTGTACGTTTATTTTATATATGGAGTTTCAAGAAAATCGTCGGAGAAATTTTTGAGGAAATCGCGAAAAAGTGAAAAAAATCATTTAGTAAAGTCGTAAAGTAAACGCACTTCCGGTTATCTGTTTTCTTCCATACTCGGAATTTCAACAATATATTCAATTCTAATTAATATTGTTTAGATGACAGAATTGTTTAATAAACTGAAGTAGCACTTTAGATGAAAACCTAATCCCACCCCTACACCAAAAGTGCCCTTAAATGAATTTTCCCAAAGAAATATTTCAAACAAAAGTTGTAGCTCTTTGTACGTATAGTTGATATACCAAGTTTGAAGAGAATCGTAGGAGCCATTTTTGAGAAAAACGCAAAAAAGTAAAAAAAAAAAACCGCTAGTAAAATGGTACTTCCGGTTGAGGAATTTTGACAGATAACGTAGTGTCAGATTTCATGGAGTTTCAACTTTCTACGGGTTTTTCGTTTTTGAGCTTATGAGCGTATGCTTTTTCCATAGATACATACACCCACACACATTCACACAAACACACACTGACCATTTGCTAAAAACCACTTTTTTGGACTCAGGGGACCTCAAAACGGATATTTCCGATAAAAACTCGATATCGAAAATTTGACACGATTACATTACTTATTCTTATTGGGAGTAAGAGAAAGTAAAAACTAACTGCATATTTAAAATATTTTCCTGGATAATTTCATTTTATTGTGTTTTGTGGAATTGGGAGGGGGGTCCTTAATTTTAAATATTATTTGAATTTTTTAAGAATTTGGCGCTCTCTTCTGGATTACAGTGAAAACACATCACTGACAATTTATCCATTTTAGAATTATATCAAAAGTGATAGTCGCGTGAGTGTTTCGCACACAAATCTTTTTATGTTTAGAGTGTGATTTTCTTCGGTCTCGAAACAGAATTCAAAATCTCACCATATTTTTTTCTCGTTAAACCTTCTTTTATATATAGAATTTTTAAAATAAAATTAATACTTTTCTTTTTTCCTTATGAAAATTAGTAATTTAAAAAAGAAAAGAAGTAAAAATTAAGATCCATTTAAAAGGAAAATTAAAACAACGTTTTTTGTTTTTTTTTTGTTTTCGTTTAATCCCTGCCCAGGTTTACCATTATAGAATATTAAACTCTGGCTTACCTGTTTATTGTTGAAAATACTTTTTTCATTCTTTTAATCCTGCATTTGACTTTTTCTTATAATTATTCACTTCATTACTGTAGGTCCTATTTTTGTTTTGTTGTTTCTATGGGCTGAATATTTTATGTTTCATAACCTTTAATTTTTATTATTATTATTATTTTTTTTTTTTTTTGTGAAGACGAAGTATTAGAAAAACCTTTCGGGGGTTATTAAAAAAAAAAAAAAAGACGGTAAACATTTTTTTTATCTATTATAAGGGTTTCCATAAAAATTTTCTTTCTACTTTGAAGAATTAAAACTTTTCTATTAGGTTAATTAAAAACATTTATTAAGTAGGTGTTTTTTTTTTTTTTTTTTAAGAGTCAAGAGGCGTAATCCAACATGATAGTGTGTACATGTTGAGAATAATCGGAGGCTTGTAATAATGCATTTCTTGCTGAAGTTAATAGTAATTCTCATGATTTCTATAGAAACAATAACATTTAATCAGTTTAATGCTAAAAAAAAATGCCTTACCGTCAGCGAGGAGGCTCTCCTCTCCTACGCAGTAGTAAAAAAAACTGGTGTAAAATACGCACACGGTTCTCTTCAAATGTCTTATTACAATAAAATTACAATGGACGGTTAAAAATGAAAATAAATCGAATACGAATCGATTTAACTCCAATATAGGGAATTTTTCCATTAATCTAAGTGTATTGTAATGGAATGCAAGTATTGTATTGTAAGTACTTACTATTAGTACATAATAATATTATTGTAAGTTGGCTGTCAAAAGGATAAAAATCCAGATACAACACACCGTTACAAGAGAGGTTGGAGAACTCGGCCACTATTACTTGTGTCTTTTAATCCCTTCTAGAAATCAAATATAAAGGGCATGTTTAGGTATGTATGTAGTGTAATAATATATATAGTATAATATATACATATTGTTTAGTAAAAAAGGAAATGAAATAAAAAATTAAATTAAATTAAAAGGTGTGAGGGGGGGCGCCTCTTATAGGCTTTCCAGTCCTTCTGGTAGGCTCTGTTAAATAAAAAGAAATGAAAAGGTGTGAAAATTTAAATGGGCTGTATATATATTGAATAAAGAGAGAGCAAATGGGCTCATATTATATGAACAAAATGAATATTAAATTAAATTTAAAATAGTAGCAAAAATATTTATTATCTTCACAAGCCAAAAGAATGGTGCTTACCTTAAACGAAGCAAAAAGAAACCTTAACGTTAGCGTGGGTCGACTCAAGTCCTTTAGCCCATATTGTGGGGGGGGGGGGGTCAAGGAAAGTGGAAAATAGGAACAGGAAATAGGACCTTATGTGCCTGTATCTCCAGAGTCTTGAACCACACACTACTGCTTGGCTGATGAATCTTGATAAATTATTTAAACGGGCTCGTGTAAACTGCAAGGCCGGAGAAGCAACCGGAAGTAGACCATGTGCTTGTACAATAAACCTTAGCAGGCCGGGAGAATCCGGAGCCACTCACTCGACAAGAGACCAACTTATTAACACTAACCCCGAGGAAAACCAGAAGTGACAACACTTGGGTTTTCATGTAAAGAAAGCGGAAGTGGTCTCAACTGTACAAGTAGACTCTGCCGCAACATACAACGAGCTTGTCCGAGTGCTAGTTAGTGACTGACTGGAGGGGGTAATTAAAGGGACTACCCCCTTTCTACATTTAGGACACAGCCTAAAATTGATAAATTATTATATTCTGACGGCGGCAAATTTAAATTCGGATAAATACCGAACACATATATATATTACATAGTTATAAATATTGTAAAATATGCTTAGTCTCATCAAACAACCTGCTCATAGTTGTTTATTTGGTTTGATTATTTTAATTGTTTTATGCTTATGTATATTTAATTTTTATTATTTTAATCGCTCAATTTTAAATTGTGTTAGCTTGAAATCGTTATTTAAATTTTAATTTTAAAGTTACTCTGATTATTTAATTGTCCGTTGAATCTCCCTCCAACAACAGAGTTTAAAAATTAGACCCCCACGTGTTGTTTCCATTTTAAGGAAAATTTGCCCCTTTAACGACCCAAACGCGTGTTCCTTTTCCCACCCAGCTATCATGACCATGCCTCGCTTTGACCTAGTTTAAGAGTTTAGTTTTAAAATACAATTAAAAAGACCAGTCAGTGTATAAACTGAATTCGCTCTGTGCAAGTCTGTGTTATCACACTGTCTGACAAACGAATCCTGAAGATGGGCGAACGCCCAAAACCGGTCGATGACCACAAAATGAAGTACCATGGAAAATGTCTCTGATGCTTTCCAGCTCTGCGGAACCAACCACCACCACAACATAAAGAGCACGTTTTAACTACCAACCAGGAGCATTATTTCATCAATCTATTCCAGATCATTCAACCAGTATTCATTCGAGAGAGAACATCAGTGTGCCATTTAATGTTACGTGAACATTTAAGTTTAAGTCAATCAATTTAAGTTTAATTTCTGTATATTTATAAGTTATTCCATTTATTACAATATTAAATTGTAATTTTTATTCACATTATTCAATAATTCAAATATAGTCAGCGTATTTATTGTTAACAGTGATGGTGAATTCTTCATTATAAAACATATCTCTTCTCTCAAAAACTTATACATGCATCAGCTTTTTCAAACCCGCTCGTGCTACACACTACAATACATACACAACTACACAACTACCAATCACATTACAGCTTCAGAAAAGGAGATAAGTTAGCGAAAAAAAAAAATCATTCTGGAAATAAAATGGGTACAGCCTAGAGATTGCCAATTTTTTTGGAAGTATTTAGATATAAGCCTAACTTCAAAATATCTCTGACGAGGCATTTTGAAAATTAAGTTTAATTATAAGTTATTTTTTATCAAAGTCTGCTATGATAAACTAAAAGATTTCCCCTAAAACCCTATGGCGCAACAGCCCATGAAGAGCCAATGCTTGCCAGACGGCAATTTGAATGGTAGGCGTGTGGTAGCACACCGCAGTTCCCATGCCATTTAGTTCCGGCCTTCGCTACTAGGGCGCTACTAAGTGTAGCTTCCCACTTTTTATCACGATGCTGGGTCGGCACCGACTTTACCCTCACGAATCGAACCCTGAATTCTCGCACGAAAGGCGGCGAGTGCGCTAGCCACTAGATCACAGCGCGTGAGGACAAACTAAAACATTTAATTAGGGAAAATTGATTCCTAAACGCAAAATAGAATATTTTAAACTCGGCAATGCTACGCCCTCATTATGTGATATGTACTGAAACTAAGGCATTGGTACTTATTTACTTTTCCATCGCATTATAACTATATATACAAAAAGTACTGTCAATGCCCGAACACCGTCTCCCAAGAATTTTAGCCAATGAAATTATTAATAAAAAACTATTCTGTTTTAAGAAATATTCCGATTTATGTAGTAAATATAGTTCTTCCTATACAATGATTGAACATAATTTTTAGGATTCAGTAGATTATTAATTAACTGCTATTCATTTAGAATTCAAACAAAATTCAATTAATTGTATGAATTTTAACAGATTTCATAATCCGTATATAGAATTAAATTTTGATCTTGGGCATTGCCATTATGTCACTGAATACACACATCGTATTTGAATTACATTAGTATACATTGAATTTGATTAATACGGTAATGAAATTAAGGGATCAATTACACAAACTTAATTTTCATGTAGTCAATATACTTGAAAGTCTATATATAATAATCTAAGTATATAATAAGTATATATTGACTTAGATAAGTATATAAATCTAAGTATATATCTACTTGAATATATACTTATTCACCATGTAATACAGATAGATGATATAGAAGATAAAGTATAGTTTGTTGGTTTGTGCCCAATATTGCACGAATATAGGAATAAGATGAATGGGTAAACGTTTTATCTCCCAAGAAGAAATAATTGAATATTTAAATGGCCTTCATGAATGGGAAATGCTTTATAAATATACTATTACTACTTAGAAATATAAATCGATTTTAATTAAGGAATTTAACTATTAGTATCAATTACATATTTCATGTTGTTTCATGATTATTATTTTTTTTTATAATCGATTAAATTTTTTTTAAAAAATTATGAAAATATAACTTAATGCAAGGGCTAAAACCCTCTAATATTATATAGCGAGTGTATGGTAGCGTGAGAAGAGAAGATGACAGACTGACTGGCAGAGTGAAGGTACGTTGTGTTGTCCATTTGACGGTGATATAATAAATTACCGGCTCTTATATACAGGCGGCTGAATTAACCCTCTTCCTTGAACTTGTCCTTCCAATTCCTCCTATTTTACCTTTTTGCGAGCTTGAGGGAGAATCGCAGTGAACTTGAGGTGGAAGGTGATTTCAGCCAATTACGAAAAATTATTTTTTAGCGATTGTCTGCGCGCATATATATATATATATATATATAATGTGTGTTTGTGTGTATGTGTGTGTGTGTGTGGACAAGAAAATTGTCGGATTCATTTTTGAGAAAATCGTGGAAAAGTGAAAAAATTATTTAGTAAAGTGGTAATGTAAACGCAATTCCGGTTATCCGATTTTTTTTAAACTCGGAATTTCAACAACATATTTAATTCTAATTAACATTATTTAGATGACAGAATTGTCTAATACACTGAAATAGCACTTTAGATGAAAACCTAACCCCATCCCTCCCCCAGAAGTGCCCTTAAATGAATTTTTGCGGAGAAATGTTTGAAATAAAAGTTGTAGCTCTTTTAAATGTAGTTGATATACCAAGTTTAAAGAAAATCGTGCGGAGCTATTTTTGAGAAAATTGCAAAAAACGTAAAAAAAAAAACTAGTGAAGTGGTACTTCCGGTTGAGGAATTTTGACAGATAACGTACTGTCAGATCCCATGGTGATACTTAAACGTAATATCAAGTTTCAACTTTCTACGATTTTTCGTTCTTGATCTATGCTGTTCACATAGAATACACACCGACCATTTGTTGAAAACAACTTTTTTTGGACTCAGTGTACCAAAAAATTTAATTTGAACTCAGTGGATAAAAATAGTTCGATGTTGCACTTTTATTAAATTGTTTTTGTTGTTTTTTTTTCAGTTTCCTTTTGCCATTTTTTCTTGAAAACAACCCCAATAATATTCTTTGAACTTTGTGCATCAACTATTTACTGGTAAAGAGCAACAACATTTATTTGAATCATTTTTTTCCGTTCCTGGCGGCGGAGGGGGTGACAGAATTTCCTCTAAAGTGTTATTTCAATATAATATTATGTGATTCTATCGTTTATATAATATCAATTAGAATTTAATGTGTGTGTCCAAACATTGTGAGTCTTGAAGAAAATCTTGTTTACCGGAAGTATGACTTTTATATTAATATTCCGATTTTATATTAATATAAAACTTTGTAAATTGCAGTAATGCCTAGTGAGTGTTTTACACCAAGCTTATATTGTTATAATTTTTATTAGCACTTCGTTAATTATGGAAAAGCTAGGCGTACTCTTATTACAGAATTCACTCATATTTGTTTTGACGCCATACATCTAACGCTCAAGTGGATGAATTGACACCGCTTTTAACAAAGTGCTATGCAGATGAATGTGAAAAAAAAAAAAAAAAAAAAAAAAAAACCAGCCAGGTAGGATTTATAGTATACAAAGAGGATATGAAAAACTTGTTTGCATAAATTGACTATTTTTTCTCTTTCCAATAAGAGTACGCCAGTTCCATTTCTCTTTCCAATCATAGACCCTCTTACTCTGCTGTCAAAGTATGCTTCGTTTCACTTACATACTGAATTTTTCCTGATTTTTTTTTTTTTTTTTTTATTTTTTATTTCCTGTTAGATAGGTCTGCTGGAAAGGAAATGAACAATATCCTCTATTTTCAAAATTATTCCAGTGCTTGCATATATGTATATATGTTTGTGTTAATTCCTCTTACTATTGTAAGAGGAAGTATTACGATCGTGTCAAATTTTTGATATTCCGGAGTTTACACCGGAAATATATTTTTGAAGTCCTCTGAGTTCGAACTAAAAAAAAAAATGACTTTTAGAAATCGATCTGTTTTGAATGTATATATATATGGTCGGTATAACTCAATAATACGAAAATCGTATGATATTAAAACCTAATATTTTGTTTTAAGTTCCACGAGAGAAATTGGGCAATAACATTTTGAACAAAATCGGTCAACAAAACGGAAGTACTTATTTTTACTGAATGGCTTTTTCAATTTTTTAAGATTTTTGTCGAAATCGGTTCCAACGATTTTTTCTAAATTTGATATATTAACTACATATCCAATGAGTTACAACTATTATTTGTAACATTTCTCTGGAAAAATTTATTTAAGAATGTTTTTGAGGGAAGGGGGAGATTATTTTTTTGGGGGGGTATCTAGATTTCAATGTCTTAGACTATTTCCGGTATCTAATATCCACTTAGTCTCCTTTCCAAACAGTCCTCCTCTTCTACACCTCTTTCCATCATTTCTGATCAAGTGGGTAGCGTACTGGACTTCCATGCGGATATCCCGGATTCAAGTCCAGCTGTGCTGCCTTTAGTTTTTTTCTTACCAGGAGCCTCTACTGGTAACTGTCCGTTGATAGACAGTGTTGTCTGTAACGAGAGAACACTGTCTGGAGGCCGGCAGTGCACTGAAAAGGAATAGCTTAAGCTCTTCCACAGACAATCTGTTCCAATCTAAGTTTCTGAACCTGATTTCCAACACAACCGAAGTAATCTATCATAAGATGAATAAGTGTTTTTTTCCTCTAACTCAAAAACTCTTCCAAAGGCGTCTGCCATGGCGTCTCATTATTTAGAGATGTCTCCTTAAACCACAATGCCCAATAAAGTATCCAACCAGATGTCTAACAGAAGTTCGTAAAGACACAGCAACAGCCCCCACTAATATCCCCGGGCGGACTCCCAATGAACATCTTAGAATGGTCATCCATAGTGATGAATGCTTTGAAGCTTGTCAGACATGCCTAATGACACACCATAGTGGGCTTGGGACGGAATGAAAGGAACAAAGTTGCCTAATTTGGCACAAATGTTACTTATCTGAGTTTGAATTAACGTAAGTAATTTCGCTAACAATGTATCTTATTGAGGAAAGGTTATCGTACTGAACTCCACGCGGAGGACCAGGTTTTCGAGTCCAGCTCACTGTCCGGTGAAGGACAGTGTTGTATGCAACGAGAGAAAACTCCGGTAGTGCTATGAGAAGGTTCCGGACGCCAATGACCATAGATGTTGCCGCACCTTAAATAAAAACATATAAAAAAGACTTATCTATGAGGACTTTCTCATTGTTTCCATACCGCAAGAACACCCACTCCAACATCATTTTAGATAACTTCTTGCTGTTGTTGTGGTAATAAGGATCCGCAGAGCTGGATAGCTTGCTTCATTTTGTAGTCATTGATCTTAATAAAACAGTGCGATAATATAACACAGAATTGCGCAGAGCAAAATCAGTTAATACACTGGTACATACTAATACTAGAAATACCTCTTGACTGGCTGGCAAAAGCCAAATATACTTACGTGGGGAACTGATTTCTGCAATCGCAGACATGCGGAATTAGATACCAATTTTTTTGTTGCTGTCCTAATCTTAGTACAGTATTCCTGTGTTAAACTCTCTTTTCTTCTAACCTAGCTGAAGATAATATCTCCAAGATTAAATATGAGCTAACTTTTGAAATGTTATTCGTGATGTTGTAATAGTGTGTGTTTGTAGTGGTAGTGTAGCACGAGCTGTTTAGCAAAAGGGCTTGTGAGTATATATGTTTAAGAGAGAAGTATCGGAAATAAGAAAGTAGTCACCACTGCTAACAATAAATATATTCTAATAAAATAATAACTACAAGTTATTTGCAAAGATATTATAAACTTATTAATATATTGTGGAATTGTACTGATTCTATGATAGCGATTCCTGAAGTGTTCTGCTTCGGTGACTCCTTCAGACTATTCTAGTTAGAAGGCAGAGTGCAGACTGTCTTGAAGGAATGCCCTCTCTAACGGGGGATTTTCTCTCACAAAACAGTTGGCCAAGTGGCATTGTTATTTTCCTAACGGATTCCTTTTTGTCTCTTTAGTAGCAATGACCCCCAAATTATAGTACCTGACTCTAAAATACATTATTTTTGCCAAAATTATTTCACTTAAAATATTTTTCAAAACTATTTATTTTTACATTTCTTCTTCCACTACACTTTCTAGCTGTTTGTATTTCTAATTCGTTTCTCCTTAAACTTTAAATATGAATTTCTAAGATTCGTAACCGGAGAACATATTGAACCATATTGCATCCAAGCATGCGAACATTTGGTGCTACTCTTTAATGTAAAGTTATATACATTACTTTATAATTGAAAATGCCTTCGTCGCTGAGATAGATAACCCCCAAAATCAGGAAGCATGAACATTCTTAAATATTTCCAGTAGAGTTGTTGACTTCTGCTAACTAATTAATTTCCAATGGTTGTCCTGACTATGTTGACCTCATCTATTTGTGAATAATAATTGGGGAAACTGCAGTTAAAATCAATTGCCTACGCCATGTGAAACAATGTGAAATGGGTAATAATGACTTGTTGACCAGAAGTTTGCGGCCCCCCCTCCCCTCCATCCCTTTATTGGTAACTTGGGGGTTTCTAGTTTCTAGTTAAACTACAATTCTGTTGTGATACAACCACAAAATTGTATTTAACAATCATTGATTTTATTGAATGATTTGAAGTATTTAATTTAAATTCTGGATTCCATAATTTAAATAATAAATATTATATATATGAATATATATAATGTTTAAATAATATAATACTACTGGGAATTCCCCTCATAGAAAATCTAGTTGATTCATTTTATTTGAATTTTATATAAACTCCTTTTTTCACTAATTCATTACTAATTCAGTTCAATAAAATATCACATTTTATTGCTGGCTGTTGAAAGGATTTATAAAATAAATACGTGAAATTATTGGAATACATAAAAAAAAAAAAAAAACTTTAAATGTGTTATTATAAAAATAAAATTGCTCTGAGATTCGTCGGAAGATAAATTTTAAAATAATAACTAAAGATTGTAAGATAATTTCAATAAACCATTTCATTCAATGTAAATCCATTTTTTTCTCTTTTCTTTTATTTATTTATTTATTTTTTTTGTCAAGGTTAAATTATTATTCCTTAATGTTTTTACTACATTTATTCCCCATTTAAAAGGTTATTATAAATAACTAGCTCTAATAGTTATAAAAAATTTTGAAATTCTTGTTTTTAGTTTTTGCGATTGATAGGAAACTATTGCTGTTTCGTATTTGTATAATATTATGATAAAATGCAAGGAATTTCTTCTTCTTTTTTTTATTTAAACTATTTTTTTTCTAATTCCGCCCTGTTTGTACGTATTACTGCTTTCATTGAAATCAAAGAATGATATCAGATTTACTCCAGGAAATAACAAAACTATAATAGCAGTGAAGTCTATAATAGACTGAAACTTCGGTTTGCTGGTCATACATAGCATAATCCACTTTATGCTTTGAATTCGAAGCTTCTATAAATAGGTTATCTGGATTGGCTTGATTCTTTTTAAGTTACACTTTAAATACACGATGAGATTGTAGTTGCCTCTTTTATTTAGTTGTATAAATCAACATGATTTAAAGCGTTAAATAGTTTAGGAAAATGTATAGTTTTATGTTATTCTATTCTAGATTTCAGGCCATCCGCTAGGAAGTAGATGCACTTAGTTCCTATCGGTCACCTCGCCTATGTATGAACAACAAGGATAGGAAGAAGACAAAGAACAGGGAAGGGGTTATGATTTACAGGGAAGAAGCTGGGGTGGAAAATTAATGAGTTTCCACTTTTGCTTGGGAAATAGTTGTGATATACTTGCCGTGCAGATAAACTCCCAAGGAATGCAAAAAAAAAATTCAAGAAACCCTCTGGTGCGTAGTTTGGTTTCATCTTATCTTGGGGGACAAGAAAAGAAGCAGACAAGACGCCCGCTCTACACCGCATAAAGTAAGGATAGACTTGATATCAAGAGATATCTTTGATCCAAAGTTCGGCAAACTTGAAAAAAAAAACGTTAAAATTCACGCAAAAAGAATAAACGAAGATTCCATTTTATGGTAATGTTTTTGTAAGGAGACCGATCTGTCCATTAGATCTTCTGCGATCTGTTTCCTCTCCCTCCCCCCCCCCACCAAAAGGCTCAGTATGCGTGAGCATAATGGTTTTCGAAGATTAACCTGGAGTGCCTATTATTGCCCTAGAGTACCTAATACTTTAAATATTTTTGTAACCAAGCACACCGTCCCTGGAGAGGATGCTTTAATTTAATGAGCCATTTTTCAATGGTGTCAAAAGCAGTTCAATCCAGTGACTAGTTAATTTCAGTGCTATCTTCAACTTCTCACCAGTGAATGGAATAAAACGGGATAGGAAAGAAAAGATGGTAAAGAATTTTGTTGTAACATTTCCAAATTACAGTCGAATATAGTACCTGCAGATAAGGATGTGAGGTGAAATTTTGATAGGGTGTTCTTTTAATTGGAATAAGTTTGTGATGTCTCCACAATCCAGGGAATCCAACAGATAATCCCCTAGTGCTAAATTTGTGAGTACACCGAATGGAAAGAGTATCGGATTAGGAAAGTATAGGGGTGATGCCTTGTGAAGTGTGGTCATTTTGTCACCTCTTACGACATCCTGGACGGGAGCAGGCTTATTCTAAACCCCGCGCGTGCAGAGATATCTACTAGGAAATAGTGTAAATACACTTTGAAGAAGAATAGAATGTATTAGAGAAAGTATTTTAAAAGATTAAAATACATAAGCATTTGTTTAAATGAATTTGAATATTGTAAGAATCTATGTCTCGATTTCGTCTGTGCCTTTTCTTTCTAAAGAATCATTTCGGATGGTAAAATTGTGACTTCACAAGAGTATTGTTTTGTTAGAATTTTAAAACTTAATAACATGTATTTTGATAAAAATTTTCTATGATAAACCTTGTGTCCAGGTAGAGGAACAACACCGCTTATGTAGCTTCATTTGAATAACGTATCTTGAGTAGGTAGATTCTTGGAGAGCCAATTACTGTTTGATCCTTTGTGGAGCCTATTCCACGTATGTTATTGGAAGACAGAAGCGAAAGAGCGTTAGTGTGAGTAAATAGATTAAAGAGAAATCTGCATTTCAAAATTTGCAACATTTAAGATGAAAGGAAGACTTTCGGTTCCATTATATTATAGTAAATTACCTTTCTGATTATAGTGCCTCTATTATCAATGACGGTTTGTGTAACTCATTATTATCATCTGCAATGAAAGAGGACCTCATAAAGTTATTTAATTATGTCAAAAATGTAATGATGTCAAGGCAGTCTTTACATAAATACTTTTGTTTAAAAATCTAACTATGAAGATTTATCTAATACCATGTAATTTATTTTATATTATAATCTTGAAATATAACTTTATTATACCTTATAAAAATGGTTACATTCTTTTTAATGTAGAATGGATGCTATTTTATTATCTCATATAAATAGATGTACAACTCAGCTCTTCGTAGGGATATAACATAAACAAATATATCTACTTTTATAAATATTCCTTCTCTTAAAAACTTAAATCTAATTGGGTTATTATACTTTTATAAATATTCCTAAACTCCTCAAAAATAACCAAACTCTAATAAATGTAGTAGGCACCACTTACCCATACTCAAACCATCCTTCACTTCAATGAAAACATACAGGCTAATAAATACATTCATACAACACGTTCAAAACCCAGATTCACACGAACAAAGAGTACTCAATATTCCTCTCCTCTTTTATAAAAACTAATCTAAACCCAATTCTAAATCTTGTAACGTTAATAACGTTGGGAAGGGGCAATTAGATGGTTGGGGATAGTTCACGGGTTATGGGTAACAGGTTGGGAAAAATTAAAAATTTTTGCGGCCAGACTACAAACGACGTTTATTACAACAACTCAAAAATGAATTCAAACTCTGGGGGGGGGGGGGCGGTGCTTCTGCCCCAAACATAAACACTACCTTAACTAACTTAAGTACATAACCAAAAAAAATAATTCCTTATTGTCTAGCCTAACTTAATATCTAACTTAATCTACCTTATGTCTATTGTTATACAAAAAAGTTTAAGATAAGGGTAAATTAGCATCTTTATTAGTTTTTCCAAAAAGGGGAGAGAACAGGGTGACTCCCCACTTTCACCACAAACAGTACTTTTCGTGCTTCGTGTTGATTAGCGGTGGTATTACACAGCGGCCAGATAGACGATGGCGAACCTTGGGCCTTAATCGTTGCTTTTCTCTTCTCTTGGTGGATTGCATTCTAGAATTCGTTTTCCTAGCGGGGTCAGTTCGTCCAATGGCGGTCGGACAATATAGGGCACTATTACTTCTAGCCCTCCAGAGCAGAACGGCCCCACTTCAGCACTCCAGTCTACACAGCACTTTCACCCCCACCACTCATTCGTCTACTGATCTCTTTCCCCACTACTCACAATATAACATTAAATATTTTCCTAATTTAAGAATATTTAACTTATTTTAGCATAATTTATATTTCTCCTAAATATTGCGTAACATTTCTGACTTTTTGTCACAATCTTATGTTAAAAATTAGTTTGTTTTTTGTTATGAAAGCAAATGACCTTATTTTATTTTAAAGAAAGTTCTTTCTTCTTACTCTGCGCGCAACTAATATAGCTAGCCCGCCTGTTCTCTATATTGTCCCAGTGCCTAGACACCGATCTAATATGTATATTACGGTCTCAGTCTTTCAACACATCAATCTTTTTTTGCCTCCTATTAGAAGGTGCCAATGGGTCAAACGTTTGTGCCCATGTCTATTAAGTAATTAGTACCGTTCAAACCTGCTTTTGTATTTCACTCAAATGGTTTAATGTCGTTCAATTTTTCATTTACAGCGTTCCAATATTGCTCCCTTTTTCTAATTATACTTTTTCTTTTAGGACAATGTGTATATTAGTGGAACGTATATGGTGGTGAAATGTTTTTGGATGTGTTGTATGTTTGTAGTAGCTTGTGTAGCACGAGCGGTTTTGTAAAGGGGCTTGTAAGTATATATGTTTAAGAGAGAAGAGAAGTAATAAGAAATAATTAAGAAAACACTAGTAGATAAATTAAATATATTATCTTTAAAGATATTTAAATATTTTACAATATCACAACTATTATGCTTAATAGATCAATTGTTAATCTAGAATAAATGTTAATCTCTGTCACTGGCATGAGTTTAAGAGAGCGATTCCTGAAACAAGGTTTTGGCTTTGAAAGCAGAATGCAGACTGAATATTAGTCATCTGTTGTAAGAGGACTAGAGGGGTTTTTCTTTTCTAAATCTAGTTAGAAGACGTTCTGAGATTAGAGGATACGTTATAATTGTATCCTGGCGTTGTAATTCGGCTTTCTGCGTATCATAAAATATTTTTGCAGAACCTGAGAGCCTAAGTGCTAGTATTTCTAATTTTGCAGCGTCTCCCAGCTAGAAAGGCTAGCGCAATGGTTAATTTGGTCTAGGAAGTCTGAAATACTGGCTGAATTTTCGCCATCGAAGGTGGGTAAACTATTTATCAATTGTAAATTTCTCAAGGGGCTAGCAGGTTGATTGCTGGGGGTGACAGGAAGATTGGCTAATTGTTGCTGAGCAAGTAAATATTCTACAGCAGCGTCGATGCCCTTATCTTGTCCATTAATCTTGTACATTTTTTAAACAAGAGAATTATTACTTTGGGAAAGATTAAATTTTTTAAGGTGTCTGCGTAATTTGGATTAAATTGCCGCCAACAGAAAGGTTATTATCGCGTAATATCTTTACAATTGGCCATCTATTAAGAACATTCATAAATTCAAAATTCACAAGGGATTAGGATACAAGAGAGCGATTCCTGAAGCAGGTGTTCTGGCTTGGGTGTCTATCACAGACTATGTTCTTGTTAGAAGGCAGAGTGCAAACTGGTCCGAAAGAATGCCCTCTCTAACGGGGGATTTTCTCTTACAAAACAGTTGGCCAAGTGGCATTGTTATTTTCCTAAAACGGATTCTTGTGCCTTTGTCTCCCCTAATAGCAATGACCTTAAATATTACAATACCCTGACTCTTTTTGCTGCACTGAGATACATTTAAAATATTAACAAAATTCTATTTTTCAAACTATAAAATATTCTTGACTATTTTTCAAAACTATTATTTTCTTTCATTTCTTTCTTTCACTACAGAGTGGTGTTGTTTATAAGACTACAGGCAGCACGACTTTCTCTTGTTGAAATTAAAACAATTGTAATTGGCAAATATACTTTTTCTTGGATTTTTTTTAATAACATATAAGAATATGTAATTGTCCTTATAATAAATATAGTGGCGATGGGATTCTTACAGCATTAAAAGTCTATAAAAATAGGCACTTATTTCATATTTTCCATTACTTTACTAGTGTTTATAAAAATGAAAGCATTAGCTTTCTAGTGTTTCTTTGAAAAATAAAAGCACATTAATCAAAAACTAGAAATAACTTTTATAGTCTTTTGAAATATCTGTAAACCTTCAGAAAGTTCCTTCTACCAAATAGTTAGAAAGGCGATTTTTTTTTCAAGAGTAGAGAAGTTAAAATTATGACAAATAGTGAATCTGAAGTGTTTATTTATAGTTACATTTCGTGACACCATGATTAGTATATCACACGCTAACATTCATATAATTGTTATCCATGGGTAAACTATCAGTGATAGTTGTCGTGTCCAAGACAAGAGAAAATATTTGTTCACTTCCATCAAATTCAACTAAAGTTAGATAATAACAATAAAAAAAAAACAAAAATCATTATCGCTAGTGATTTGCATGCTATTTAGCTTTTTGATTGATTGTTTTTTGTTTTGTTTTTTCAATTTTTTGTTCTTAAAGTTATCTTCACTTTCATTATGTTAGATTTGTTTTAAAGTTATTTTAATATCAAACATTTTTTTACATGTTTTTTTGTTCTTGTCATGCATATTATTTGTGTTGAATTTATTATTAGCGCAGATGCGTATTACCCGCCTTAAATATAACAATAAATTGTAAATTGGATGTTAAGGTTCGTTCACAAAAATAAACAAAAATCAACTCTTTTTTCAAATTTTCACCGACGTTTCAGCAAGTTTATTGCCTTCTTCAGTTGTCTGTACAAAGGTTACATAGCAAATACAATCAAAAATAATGAATACACAATAATATATATACATGTTATAAACGTCTATAACGGTTTCTTGGAATTTCCTACATAACATATAATACAACATAAATAACACGGTTTTCCAACCCTTTATAAACCCTGACACACCCTATCTTCTTAACACTTGATGATAGTATATCAAAAATTAAACTATAGTTTTTAAAAAATTCAAAAAGAAAACATTTCTGTAAGTACATTTCTTATGTTAGATTGTCATAGTAAACAGTTTACAGTTTTATATACCATATATTGTGTAAATTGTAATATTTGAGATGTAATTTAATTCTACAATTACAGCAATAATTTAAAATAAATTTCAATTGGCTATATATAATACTTTTGTTGTGGTGGTTGATTCCGCAGAGCTGGAAAGCATCAGAGACAATTCCCGTGATAGCATGCTTCATTTTGTGGTCATCGACCGGTTTCGGGCGTTCGTCCATCTTCAGGATGCGTTTTTGCACAGAGCAAATTTATTTTTACACACTAACTGGTCTGGACTGGATTTTTTTTTTCATTACAATTTGAATTTCTATGAATTTGCTCTGTGCAAGTCTGTGTTGTCAACTGTCTGAAAAACACATCCTGAAGATGGGCGAACGCCCGAAACCGGTTGATGGCCACAAAATGAAGCAGGCTACCACGGAAAATGTCTCTGATGTAATACTTTTATTAATTTATTTAGTTTATATATATATACGAGGTGTGTAATAAGTATGAGACTGATTTTTTTAACTTTTTTTTATTCAAATAAAATTACAATTCAACATTGTCCCCTTCAAAGTAAGTACCTTGGGAAGCCACATAACGCTGAAGACGATTCTTCCATTCGTCATAGCAGTGCTGGTACTCGGATACTGGAATAGACTTCACTTGGTCGGTTACGGCTGTTTGAATATTCTCCAATGTTCCAAAATGACGTCCCTGGAGGTGATTTTTCAATTTGGGGAACAAAAAAAAGTCACATGGACTCAAGTCGGGTGAATAAGGAGGCTGAGGAGCCACAGGAATGTTATTACTGGCCAAATACTCATTAATTACTCAAAGATTTTTCGGAACCATTTTGGCACAAATTTTTCTCATCCCCAATTCATTAGTCAAAATTTGATGAACGGTTGTGTGAGTCAAATTCAACTCTTCGCCGATCATTCGGACTGTCAAACGACGATCTGAACGCACGAGATCGCGGATTCTGCCAACATTTTCGTCGTTTCTTGAAGATGAAGTCCTTTCGCTGCGAGGCTCGTCTTCAATTGATTCCCTTCCTTCTGCAAACGACTTTTAAACCACCTAAAAACCTGTGCTCTCGACAAAACATTGTCTCCATAGGCCTGGCACAGTTTTTTCAAACGTTTCCGTTGCACTGTGCCCAAGTCTGAAGCAAAACCTGATAGCACAACGTTGCTCGTAATTGATGTCACTCATTTTTAAAACGCACTGAAAAACCTTGCTCACAAAAAAAGTCACTACGGACAGTGCAACAACTCTAGCATTTTCAAATTTGCACTGGACGTGTATCAGATGTTTAATTGCCCTACCACGCATGCGCCGCGTCTGCAGTGTTGCCAGATCGAACACTAGAAAATCAGTCTCATTACTTAATTTACCCACCTCGTATATATATATATTTGTGTGTTCTTTATTTTTATTTGCTATGTAACCATTGTACAAACCCTGAAGAAAGAAATAAATTTACCGAAACTTCGGTGAAAATTTGGTGAAATTTCATAACATCGAATACAACGCTCGCAACGAACATCAAGGCAACAATAATTTATAAATGTCCGAGGTAGACGGTACATAGATAGTGAAATGTAATTGGTGTGGATGTGTTGTAATTGTGTAGCACGAGCGGTTTTGTAAAGGGGCTTGTAAGTATATATGTTTAAGTGAGAAGAGAAGTAATAAGAAACAATTAAGAAAACACTGTTAGATTAAATTAAATATATTCTTTAAAGATATTTAAATGCTATTCAATAACACAGCAATATTCTTATTAATTTACTGAAATTAGTTGGAATAAACTCTTATGTTTTAACTTATATCTGGCATTGATTCCTGAAGTGTTCTGCTTCGGTACCTACAACAGACTGTCTTGAAGGAATGTCTTCTAATTGTTCGTTCAAATCTTCCCTGTGAGAAGAAGGGGTAGACAATGCTAACAGGGTTCATGAACTTTAAAAGACAATGGTGGTCTTCTACCTGAATAGTCCCTTTTGCAACGAATGTAACATTTTCTTCTATATTTCTGGCATCCATCACAATAGATAGATAAGATTAGATAGTATTAGGATTAGATTAGATTAGTTTAGATTAAAATTAGAATTAGGATTATCATTAGATTTGGACAAGGATTAAATTAGATTAGGATTAGTTTAGATTAGATTAGATAGATATTTTATTCATGCAGCATAAATGGTACAAGAACAGTGTCAAAATTTTCTAATCATGTTTCGGAACTCGTTGTAAAAATTTTAAATTTGGGGGGGGTTGAACTTAATTATAAAGCAATGATTCAGGCAAAAAATTCTTACTTTTCATAGTTGTAATTCATTTCTTGTGAATATAAAGTTTATAGAAAGTAATTGAAAGAAATATTTGATAAATTGGTGGTTTCCTATTGACGGATTCCATAAATATGCGGGGAAGAAATGTTAAGTTACGATTTGAGGTGGGAGAGAGGAGTTTTACTGTTTATTTACGCACATTGAAAAGCCACGCATAAAATTTAAAATCCGATTTAAAAAAACCGTCTTCCTCGGACATTTATTATTATTGTTATTTTGATGTTCATTATGAGCGCTGTATTCAATGTTATGAAAGTTAAAACCAAATTTTCTCCGACGTTTCGACAAATTTCTGCCATCGTGGAAGTTTCAACTTTATATCGATGGGTAGACATAATTTCAAATACCTGAAGAAAATATTAATAATTACAATCAAAAGCTATTAGAAATTTAGTGAAATCGGTTCACACTTAGCGACTAACGTTTTCATCAATTTGTATCAAAATATGTTTGCAAGAAAGTGCAAGTTGTGACTAAACAAAATCCACGCGGCAACTGTCGATCAGCGCTAGAGGTCAAGCCTGGCATTGTAGAATTTATGAATTCGTTGTTTCAATGCCAAGAAATTGGTGGATGGTGGAAAAATAAAGTGTATTTGTATGTGCATATGTGAATGTCAGATATAGCGTTTGTTATATAATTGAATTATGCGATAGGATAATTAAACATTTAACAACAAAATCCAAGTTTTAATTGAATTTGTCCATTACAAGTGTGAGAATTACATTAAGAGAAAGTGTGAGTGAATGTTTCTCATCTGATTCTCATAATGATGAAGTGGAATATAATTTTATCACGAAAAAATTCTAGAACTCGATTTTCCATCGGAAATACATAATTGATGAAGTCGCTTTAGTAATTAATAATTAACTGATACTATTTCTCAGCCATATTTTACTTATTACAAAGTAGCTGGAAAAAAGATGAAGACTTTACCAAATATAAATATATATTCGAAAAAAGCTGTCGTTCTTTCTTTCTCTCCAAACATTTTATGAAGTGTACGTATGTATATATGTTGGTTCCTTTTCTAATATACTCTGGTTCTGTTGCGTAATATGATGCCAACATTATTTCCTTATGTTTTTTTTTTTTTTTTATTTAATTTAAATATCGCGTCCACTACAATTATATTTGCATATCAAATGTATCTTTATTGAAACAAATAATATATAAATGTCAATGATTTTATGATAAAAAAATATTTAAAAAAAAAGAAAAGAAAAAGAATATATAACCAAGGCTTAATCTTATATCCGCATATCCAAGTTCTAGTATTAAATTGATACAAATATAAAACATTTATGGTTGCATCAAAGTTTCCAACATAATTTGATGTTCAGGAATTATTTAGGGCGGCGCTATAACGTATGGTACTTATGATATTCTTCCCCTATATATTTATAGTTCTAACGTCCCTTATAACTGAGCAGGTTAGAAGCGTGGACTGAATTGGTTTCCCCTGATCTAGGCTTTGTATTTTATTCTATGTGTTAACGTGAGCAACTTATGATAAAGACATATTTGCTATCAAATCAACTTCCATCACTCCAGACTAGGAAATGGATTGTATAGCTTATCTGAAAATACTAAACATTGTAACACAAACAAAGATACTCGATTCCACATTTGTTTGTGATCAGCATTTAATAAATCCGGCACCCATCTGAGTATAAACCTTTCTCATACTCAGTTCTTCGTGTAAAATATGCTTTACCCTTTCTTCTGAGATGCCTGCAGCCTTAGCTATCTCATACACCTTTCATAGTCGATGATCTTGAACCACATTGTATTTCTTCTTGATATTTTCTTCAGTACTTGCAGTTTTTGGGCGTCCTTCACTTGGGATCATCTTTAATCGATGTACGACCACGTTTAAAATCAGCTGCCCATTTTTTTTTTTTTTTTTTTACTGATGATAGCAAAGGTGCAGACTCCTTATACACTTTCACCAACTTCTTTGGATGAATTTCTGTTGACGCTAAACCAACCAGAACGAAGAATTTAATGATAGAGCGGTAATCAAGTTTATTCATTTTGTCAAAAACACACAATACCCTTTCTTTGAACAGACGTGTAAAACAATTTGTCCAATCAAATTCACATTTTGTATTTACTTTTGCAACAAGTAAGCCAACATAACAAAAACAGTAATTTAATTTGTAGCAGCGCCACCTAT
>JAAEAF010008427.1:0-58249 GCA_011037195.1 Triatoma infestans
CCACAGAAATGTTTCAAATAAAAGTTGTAGCTCTTTGTGTGTGTAGTTGTTATAGCAAGTTTTAAGAAAATCGTTGGAGCCATTTTTGAGAAAATTGCAAAAAAGTAAAAAAACTAACAAATAAACTGGCACTTCCGGTCAAGGAATTTTGACAGATGACCCACTGTCAGATGCCATGGTGATATCTAAACGGAATATCGAATTTCAACTTAATAGTTTTCTTCATTTCACTCTTTTTTTTTTCGATTGCCCAACATTGTACAACACACTCAATGACAGTTCATTTTAAACTAACCTAAAATGCTCTCAATCAGAATGTTAGTCTGATTGGTAGGTGTAGCTTCCTTCAGGATTGCTTCAGGAATGACATTTCGAATGAAAGTGTAAGGTCCCCTTATGGAATCTCAGGCGTTAAAAATTCAAATGTGATGGTTCAATATTATTGGCTCTCTCTACATTGTAATCATTGTTTACCTGTTTCTGTTTGTACGTACGTAGTCTTCGTTATATTTATGGTACTATCACCACATCTGATTGACACGAAAGTTTCTTGGCAAAATCCATCAACCGGAAATGCGGTTTCACTGAACGGTTTTTTTTTTTTTTTTTTTCATGACCCCCCACCACCTGCATATTTATTGGGACAAATAAGCAAAATTTGAAATTTAAAGAAAATGGCATTTTATGTATAACTGCCGAAGAAGAAGAAGTATGGGAACGTCGTGTGATAGTTTTGCACCGGATTTTTTTTATATACGTATATATTTTAAAGTATTCATAAAGGTAGTTTATTTTTTTTCAATTAATTTAAGGAGCGTCAACATATAAAGTCATTGACACCCGGACCTCCTCAGTGCATTGTCGGCCTCCGGACAGATTCTCTCGTTACAGATAACACTGTCCATCACCGGACAGTGAACTGCAGAGGCTCCTAGGAAGAGAAAGTCTAAAGGCAGTCCAGCATAGCTGGATTCGAACCCGCAACCTCTGCATGGGAGTCCAGTGCGCTAACCATTGAGCTAATCCCTTCCCTCATAACGGTAGTTAACAATTTAATAGTACAAATTTCTGTTTTTTTCCATAATTATTTCAGATTAGGAAGACTAAAAAGAAAAGTATAAATGGACTTCAAACTAAAATTTTTGGCGGAAGATTATGATTAGATATGAAAATTAACAAGTCATTAAGTTATTAACCATGACGTGAATCTAATTAATTTGTATGTAAATGTTTCATATCTAAAGTTTCACTTTTATTTTGATTTGTTATTTTAGGAAAAATAAACAAGACATTTCTTTTCAATTATTCATTAATACTTCACTATATTATTTTACTTTCACATCTTTTTGTTTTAATGTATTGTATAATTATTATTATATTTATACGTCTATTCTTATATTGTAAATATGTGAATATAAATAAGGTTATATTATCATGTTATGTACAAAGGATTACAATACGTTAAATTAAAATAAAATAAAGATATTTACATTAAACTGTAAATTCTAAAAAGTGTATTATACTTCTTGTTTATGTATAACATTATAATAAATCTTATTATATTCTAAAGATATATTACAAATGAATTTATAGCAGAAATATATAAACAAATTATAGTGTAACCTTGACCAAAGGCTGTTGTCAGTGGGTGTTAGTATTTTATAAGTAAACATAGCATTTACCAACTGTATAAAAGTTAGGGTAATAGTTGAAATAATAAACAGTAAGTTGTGAACCAAGATTACAACCAGTAATTTGCTATAATAGATCGAGAGCTGTAATAAAAGTTCTTTTTATAGAAAAGGTCATAACAACATTTTAAATAACAAGAAGAAATAACATGTTCAATACATAATTATATTGAAAGCAAATCTGGTGTGAAACACTCACACGACTTTCTCTTACTCAATATAAGTAAATAAATGTTTTTTAAAATTGCAAAATGGCCATAAAAATAGGGGTTAGGAGTTATACCTGGAATGGCATTGTGAACCTTGTAGCGGCATATTAAATTTAAACCTAACTGAAATAGCAATTTTCAGTTCAAGCATTTTTGCCCGAAACCTTCGTGTCACATGTGGGTACTTAAACAGAATACTAACCTTGAACTTCCTGTTGTTTTTCATTTTTGAGACATTTTGTTCACAATCACACACACACACACACACACACACACAAATACAGACCATTCGCTAAAAAAACATTGTTTCTTAATCAGGGAACTTCTAAGCGTGTATCGCAATATTTCCTCCCAACAACCTGAAGTTGAGGCAGTGTTTAAAGATTCTATCTTTTATCCATACCAGGTTGTTATAAAAATTTCTGTGCATAAAAACGTGCGCATTTCAATTTGGCATATTCCTTTGATTTTGAGGCGAATCAATTGGGATCATTCTAATCGCATTGCTTTCTCTTACTCCTCTTAAAACAGTTATATAAATAAAAAATATTATAAAATTATAAATAATATTTCACGGGCTATGAGCTGGGATTGAAAGATTCTCCAAATTGCGAATACGGCACAGTGTATCAAGTTCTCTTCCGGTGTCCTCTCCTCTTCTCGACGAGGCAAGAATCCATATGGAATTCAAGCTGAAAACTTGGGGAGAGAACTGGCCGGGAGATTGCAAAGAGTTAGTGAAAAGTGCTATAAACTTTAAAGACTTTGTTGAGTTTGCTCGCGAAATAGCGGTAATGCGAAGGACTAGACGGATATGTAGAGGTCCACGTGGCAGGGATGGTAACTTGCCTACTATGTAGGCAAGGCTAAGTGACCATAGACACCGGTTTTGGCGCTATGCGCTAGGTACGGTGGCCTGGAATATGTTCTAATTTTGAATTTTTGAACATACCGTGACCTGTAAATTGCCTCGTGACCAGAGAAATCTGGTTACTAACCAGGCTAAGGATTGCTTTGATCCTTCCTTTACACAGTTTTGGCATCGACCTTTTACTCTGCGCCCCTGGTCTCACACCCCAGAACGCCTCATGCTCATACATATGTTGATGGTGTATATACATATGCAGATAGTAGACAAAGTTTGAAGAAAATCGTTTGAGCAGTTTTAGAGAAAATCAATTGCGGGAAACTGAAAAAGAAAATCAGTAAAGTCGCACTTCCGGTTGATAGATTTTCCCTCCGAAATCTTCGCGCTATATCGCTAAAAAAAAAAAAAAAAAAAAAAATGGCTATCTCAGGACGCCACGTATTTCCAATAAAAACTTAATTTTGAAAATTTGACTCCTTCGAAATATTTCCTCTTATTAAGGAGTAACAGAAAGTAAATCAAGCAAATAAACATTGCCAATGCCATCGTGAGAACTTTGTTTTAATAAAGGTGGAGGGGATAATGTGGTAAAACCGGAAACATAAAGCCCAGTCATATAAACATGCTCTAAAGGATTTCATTCGATATCCAAATAACTGAAACGGGTAAACATGTAAAGAGGGTATAAGAATCACTGACAGGACAAAATCACAATTTATTCCATTTATATAGATTTGTGCGTCCTTCCATAATAAAAAAAAAATATTGTGTTTATTTACAAAACAATGAATAATGATTACGTATTCTTTATTGTTGTTGTTGTAGGCACATATTAGGAATGTTTTTGTTTGTATTGTTTTATTTTAAATTATTATTTTTACAATAAATTTCTATTAGGTAAAAGTTCTGTCCTTGGGAAATATTCATTTAATATTCTAGTCCACCTCTGGGATAAAAGAACAATGATCCGTTGTTAACCTTTCTTGTTTGGATGGGATATTAACGCATTTTTCTTGAATTTCATGTTTTAGCTGCCTACAGACTTCGTCAATACAATTTTTTCATTTGACTTTCTCTTAAAGCAATTTTCATAGCTATAATAAGTAATTTTTAGAGACATTTTCCGTGGTAGCCTGCTTCATTTTGTGGTCATCGACCGGGTTCGGGCGTTCGCCCATCTTCAGGATGCGTTTTTTAGACAGTGTGACAACACAGACTCGCACAGAGCAAACTTAGTTTCACACTCACTCACATTTCACTAATTGTTAAATAACGTAGTGAAATTGATATGTTTAACAGAAACGGTTTGAAGGTAAGTCTAAACGTTGCATCTCTCCTAGCAGACTAAATTTTTACCCAAAAAATATTTCATTCTTAAAAGTGGAAATTCTGCTTTATAATGGAATTTTTAATTCATCATGATTAAAGAAGATTAGGAAAAAAACAAATATTAGCAAAGTTGCATATAATCCGTTGATATGGTCGGATTCGTTTTACCTTACTAATCGGGTCATAATATTCTAGCTTCCTTAATTTTTCTTTTTTGAATTATGCGATTATCTACAGTGCATTATATGAAGTATTGGAGTCGTATCAAATTTTCGATATCGAGTTATCAGGTATCACATTGAGAACGGCTGAGTCCAAAAATGTGGTTTTTAGAAAATGGTCACTGTGGGTATGTACGTATGTACGTATATGATCACTATAGCTCAAAAACAAACAAAAAAAAAACACCGAAAGTTTAAACTTGATATTCCGTTTATGTATTACCATGGAATCTGACAATAAATTATTTGTCAAAAGTATTCAACAGGAAGTACCATTTTACTGAATGATATTTTCACTTTTTTGCGATTTTCTCAAAAAATGGCTCCAACGATTTTCTTTAAACTTCACATATCAACTACATATACAATGATCTACAACTTTTATTTGAAGCATTTCTCCGGGAAAATTCATTTAAGGCACTTTTAGGGGTGGTGCTGGGAGGTTTAGCTTATTTTCTAAATTGTTATTTCAGTTTATTACACAATTCTATCATCTAAATAATCTTAATTAGAATTAAATATATGTTGTTGGAATTCCGTGTTTGAAGAAAATCAGATGACCGGACGGGTGTTTTTAAAATACTGAAAAGTATTTTTCAGCATCTGATATTTTTCACTAATACGGCTCTAGAGATTTTCTTAAAACAAATTATAAAATTTTGTGAAAATTGTGTTTAACATCAATTTTAGTCAGTTCCATTAGTATAAATGGCCAAATAGATAGTGGCGTACTTACAATGCATCTTGCAATTTAGCAATTATTACCATATGTCTTCTTTTTCATCAATGCAATGAAATTTCTACGTTTTGTTCCTTTATATCTCGCATTAATGATATAAAACAGTAAATATTATCTTAGAAATAAGTTGATCATTTGCATTTTTTTAATTTTATCGCACCGTTTGTTTGATAATTTAAAAAATACCTACGGAGGAAATTGAATAAAAAGTTTTAGATTGTTTGAATTGAAAGATATCATTAGCTATAAATAATTAGCCAATCACAGTGTAGAAGTGAAATTGTTGAAATGTGGGTGTATGCTATGTCAATCAGAAATTTAGAATTATTGTGTTGACCTTGCACGCATTTGACATCTTCACTTCTACATTGTGATTGGCTAATTATTTCTATGAGAAATCTAGTATTTTATAAATTATCGAATTCTGCAATAACTTTTTTTTTTTTTTTTTTATAAAAAATGGATAAAATCAAGTTATTTCTTCATAATATTTACAATTTTATATCATTAATATGAAATATAAAGAAAGAAACGCAGAAATTTTATTGCATTATTGAAAAAAGAATGATAAGATAAATAATGCACAATGCAACCTCCGGACAAAAGTCCGCCATTTTTTTTTTCTGGTCGTTCATTCTAATGGGACAAAATAAAATTGATGTTAAACACCTACAAAAATTTCTCCAAGGAATTCATAATTTTCAATTAAAAAAACGTTTCTTAGACTTGGAATCTGTAGCTATTCATTGTATTGTCTTTAATTTCTACTCTGCCTTGATTAATCAGTCAGTCCGTCAGGACCTTTCACTTCATATCTACAGATAGATAAATTGATAAATGGTACTTTAGTGGAAAGTCTAACGTTATATCTCCCCCCCCCCCCCCCCACCAAACAACCCTTTAAATGAATTTTTCGGAAAAAACTATTTCAATTAAAAGTTGCAGCTCTTATTATGATTGGTGGGTATTCAAAGTTTAAAAAAAAATCATTTATAGCTTTTTCAGAGATGCTGAAGAAAAAATGAAAAAAAAAAAAATTCAGATTTAATGTTGTTCTTTTAGTTGACTAATTTTGAACAAAACCAAATTTTTGCGGTGCCTGATAATGATTAAACGAAATATTCAGCTTACTGCAGTTTTCCATTTTTGCGTTATGCTGATCCCCCCTCATACACAATTTAACTAATTTACAAAAAAACATTTTTTTGGCTTCAGGGATCCTAAAACATATATTATATCCAGACTGAAAACTGAATGTTGACAATTTCACACGATCAAAGTAATAAGTATTAGAAAGTAATAAACACTAAATAGTTTGGCACTATGAACATACGTTAATGTATGTAACAAACAACACGTGAGATTACGTCATAGTTGTAGCTGCAATTGCCCCCAAGCGTTACTATACATTTTGTACGAGAATTGAGAGTTCGTTTCCCCGTGAGGGCTCCAAAATCATGAATTACACTTCTTAGTAGCGAATAGATTCTGCTAGGAAAAGCCAGAACTATACGGCGTAGTGAACCAGAGCATAGTAACCAAACGTTCCCCTAAACACAGCTTTGTCCTTTATAAGATATTGCCCTCAGATAGTAATTATTTAACAAACGATATTTAAAATAGAGCACCGTCTTTTTTTTAATTTTTCTTACCTTAATTAATTTTTCCTTCACCGACTGCCTTGGAAGGGAGGGGGGCTTATTGAAGCATTTAAAGAAGAGAAGTTTATCGCTTGATATAGATTTTTAGTTTCTTGATATAGATTTTTAGTTTCTTGATATAGATTTTTACTTTCTTGATATAGATTTTTAGTTTCTTGATATAGATTTTTAGTTTCTTGATATAGATTTTTACTTTCTTGATATAGATTTTTAGTTTCTTGATATAGATTTTTAGTTTCTTGATATAGATTTTTAGTTTCTTGATATAGATTTTTAGTTTCTTGATATAGATTTTTACTTTCTTGATATAGATTTTTACTTTCTTGATATAGATTTTTAGTTTCTTGATATAGATTTTTATTTTCTTGATATAGATTTTTACTTTCTTGATATAGATTTTTACTTCCTTGATATAAATTTTTACTTTCTTGATATAGATTTTTATTTTCTTGATATAGATTTTTACTTTCTTGATATAGATTTTTACTTTCTTGATATAGATTTTTACTTTCTCTAACTGCTGTTAGAAGAAGTATTGTGATCGTTTCAGATTTTCGAAATTGAGTTTTCACCAGAAATACACGTTTTGAGATCCCCTGAGTCCAAAAAAGTGATTTTTATAAAATGCTCTCTGTCTGTTTGTGAAAACAATATCTAAAAAACCAACAGTTGCAAAAAGCTCAAACTTGGTATTCCGTTTAGGTATTAACATCGCATCGAACACGAAGATTCGTGTGTTTCGAACAGAATCCATCAACCAAAAGAGCAATTTTACTGCATAGTTTTTTTCAGTTTTTTGTGATTTTCTTGAAAACGGCTACAGCGATTTTCTTTGAACTTAATACATCAACTACAAATAGAAAGAGCTACAATTTTTATTTGAAACATTTCCCCGGAAAAATTCATTTAAGGGCACTTTTGCAGGAGAGGTGGGGGTTAAGGTTGTACTTTCAATTACAATTTCCATATATTGCACAATTCTATCATCTAAATAATATTAATTACAATTAAATATGTTGTTGAAATCCAGAGTTTGAAAAAAAATCGGATAACCGGAAGTACGACTTAACTGACTAGGTTTTTCAGTATTTTTTTTTTGTAACTTTCTCCATAAAAATGCCGACGATTCACTTCAATTCACTAATAAGAATTGAACTGTATTGTAACCATCATTTCGTTGTTTCTGGATCATAAAAACGTGGATTCATACAGTGAATAAGATTTCCTCAAAATGTTTATATAATTCCAGACAAATATTATGTTGTTGTTGTGGCAGAAAAAAATTATGGAATTCTCTACATTGTTAATGTATTGTGTGTAGGCAATTCTGGAAATTGTTTACATTATTTTTGTATTTCAATAGAACTCTTTCTTCGATGAATATCAATCCTCACAATCGCTTATTGAATAAAAGTGATATCAAAGACGGGGGCACTTATCTAATAGCCAATAAAAATGACGCATATAATTCATGTAACTAATTTCTATGAATTTCAAACAGTATTTGTTGAATTAATCAACTAGATCAAAAGCCAATTAAATGTCTAAATCATTTGACTTTGAACAATAAATAGTCAATTATTTTTTATGAAAACTAGATGAATGTTAGTAATTTAAAATTTATTATGCGCTTAATGAGTTATTTTTTTTTAATTTTTATTACTTTACATTATTGACGAAATGAATGTTAAGGAAAGTCCGAGGCACGCAAGGCTGATTACAGGTGATAGTTTATTATAGACATACTAAAAATAGAGATATATTTTGCCTTGTCCTTGAACATTTCAGAGAATGCTTGTCTGTCCTTAAAACAAAGTTAGGAAGAGATTTCTTTAGTTTTATTTAGTAAAAAACATTAACTAAAATAGAAACATATGTTACGCCTTCTTAGGTAACTGCTTAGAAGAAATAATAGTTGCCATATTGTGAAATTTCTTTTTTATTTTAAAGTTAACGTGATTAGTAAGTTTAAAAGAGAGAACTGTTTGAATGTTTAAGTGGTACTGTTCTAAAAAAAAGCGGTGATTGATGATTAGCATCAAAAAGTAGCATCATTATAGATCATTTACAGCTGTCCAAAAAAGAATAAGGAAAAAGCAAAAGTTAATGGCATATACCTAAATGAGTAAAAAGTAAATTAATCTATGTTTACAATTGCTGTGGAGAGAAAATTAAAAATGTAAATTTCTTTATCATTTACAATCTGCATTATGAGTACAGATTAGGTGGTATATTACACGTTACTAGTACTGGAAGGAGTCAGGAAGCGAAGGTAATTGGCAGGGCCGCTCTAGAAAGGCGGAGTTCTACACAGCGTACTGGAAATTAATATATATTCAAAATGTTATTTCTAATTTTATAAAAAATTTCTTAATATATTATCATTTTCTTTAATGATTTTATATGTGAGATCATATTCTTGAAATAGCCTGTTAAAACTAGTGGATTTGTTTCTGGAATATGGACAAGATAGAATATACTGTATGTATAGACAATTCATTATGTAAAATTTGAATGACGTAGGGGTGGGGGACTTCAACCCAGACACTACAGCCAAGCCCCTAATGTCTAGTAGAGGAATCCTCCCCTCTTCATGAGGTCCAGGACCTTCCCCACCAGAGTCCTTCTTGATATCCTCCGGTCTCAACGTGCCAAAGATCTCGTACTGCAATCTGCCGATAGCGCCACAATGAAACAATGGGTGAGAAGCCATCTCTTCCTCTTCGTGACATAGTCTGCACAAGAGCTCCGACTCAATTAACGCCATCTTGTGCAGATATTGTTTCTTGAACCTACCATGCCCTGTAAACAGGCCCGCTATCAGACAAATCTGATACCTGATTAAACCCAGGATTTCTCTGGTTCTTCTCGTACCCAGTGCTTAGCCTCCATTGGCGACAATGTTCTCTCCCAGTCCAGTCCCTCCGAGTCCAGCAGAGTCCTCTCATATTGAGATTTGGAAATATTTGTGGTTACGAGATTTTAATCACAATATTTATGCTCGAAGTAAAGAGAGTCATGGAATTTCCTTTACTTTAATTTGGTTGTTTCAGTTAAATATAAAGTCTGGTTCAGGAGACATCAAGTGGAGTACCTTCTTAATCTGGTACAGAATTTTAATTACAAGACCTAAATTTTTTGAAAGTTTTTAGTGTTTGATTAAGCTTCACAGCTCGAATCCCCTAGCCCAGGTTTAAGTATAAAATAAACAAAAATGATAAAAGAATGGAATGAAAAAATATCGGATAAATATAGGGTTATGCTCAATAATTGACCTGGATTACATTAATAAAAAAAAGAAGAATGTTGTTCCTAGTTTATTACCTAGTTTTAAATATTATTTTGTACGGTTATTACCAAGTTAACATTTTTTCAAATAACTAAAAATATACAAATGTATTTCCTAAATATAATATATAAGTCGTACTTACCGTTAACCCCGTTTTTTTTTTTAACTCGGAATTTTGCCCTAATATTGTCACTAATACCAATTCTATCCTAATTTTGCCCTAATACCAATTCTTATTGTAATGTATTGGTAAAACTGTATTGTAATGTAGAAGGTAAAATCGTATAATCTATTGAAATGACACTTAAGAGAAAAGCCTAAACTCACCCACCCCCTAGAACTCCCCCCTTAAATTGAATATCCCCGGAAAAAATCTTTACAAATAAAAATGGTAGCTCTTTATATGATTAGTTGATATTATACTAAGTTTAAAGAAAAATTGTTGAATGGAGCCATTTTCGAGGAAAAAATTACAAAAAGTGGAAAAAGAAACATTCAATAAAGTGGTACGTATTTTCCGGTTGAGTAATTTTGACAGACAACTTACTGTCGGAGCCACAAGGCGTACATAACCTAAACGGAATATCAAGTTTGAAGTTTTTTTGCAATTTTATTTTTTTGAGCTAGGCTGTTAACTGGGTATTCGGACAATGCGGGCATACGGGTCATCGAGGTAATGAGGCGGCGGATCATTTGGCCTGGGAGGGTTCCATTGGAACACTTATAGGGCCGGAACCCTTCTGTGGTGTCCCAAGATGCCTCAGGAGTGCATCCATCAGGACATGGATGCACGACCGATCAAGAAAATGGTGGGTTAAAACCCCAGGCCAGAGGCAGGCGAAAACGTTTATTCGCCCAAGCTAACTGCAGAATTACTCCAACTAGGCCGGGTGGCCATAAGGATGGCAGTTAGCGTTCTCACTGGCCATTGCACACTTAATAAGCACATGCATCGCATGGGCCTGGCAACGGACAGCCTGTGTAGGTTTTGTCAGGAAGAAGAGGAAACAGCACTGTACGTGCTATGTCAGTGCGAGGGGCTAGTATGGCTGAGGCACCGCCTCTTTGGAGAAGAAAAGCTGGTGCCTACAGGCCTTAGCCAGGGGCCCCTCTCGGGTCTACTAAGTCTATTAAGGCAGACAGGAGTCGAGAGGGTGCTCTAGTTGACCACCTTGGGAGACCTCCCCAGATTCCACAGTTCGATGAAGGACAGGACAGAGGGGCGGGTCTCCAACTTAGGAAGTACCACAATAGACCCAAAGGGGTCGCGGTGGCGCGGCTGAAGAGCCAATCCCCCCAAAGAATCTAATCTAATCTAGGCTGTTTACTGACACCCACACACAAACACAGTTTTCTGAACACCACTTTTTCCAGTGAAAATTTGATATAGAAAATTTGACTAGATTACAATATTTCCTCTAACACGGAGTAAGAGAAAGTATAAAAGAGAAATATATATTTTTAATTTTGTTTAAATGAATTTTTTTATCAACATGTATGGTTATTGGCGCCTAGAGTCTTCTCGGTGTACTGCCGGCCTCCGGACCGTGTTCTCTCGTTCCAGACAACACTGTCTATCACCGGGCAGTAAGCTGTAGAGGCTCCTAGGAAGAAAAAAATCTAAAGGAAGCATAGCTGGATTCGATCCCGGGACTTCCGCGTGGGAGTCCAGTGTGTTAACCACTTAACTATTCCCTTCCCGCTACTAATATTAATTAAGTTTGTAATAATGTTTATAATTTGGAATCAATAAGGGTTTTGTTACTAGTATTATTGAAAAATTACTTATTAGTAATTTTAAATGAAATGTGCACTGTGGTTGTTAATGAATGATTCTATTGTACAAATAATTGTAGCAAACGTTAAAATACACATTAAACGTTAACCTTTTTTCTCTTCCTCAAAGGAAATATATCTAAGATAAAAAGAAAAAGAAGAAAAATATGTGTTCATGATTATTATTTTAGAATGAAATAATGCTGTTTATTAAGAATACTGTTATTTTTAAAACTACAATTCTATATTATTAGATACGTGTGGAACGAATTAATAGTAATCGAATGAAAGGTATTTTTCAAGGTAATGAATTATCAGGTTAGTGCAATGTCCTGAACAAATCACGCAACCTCAGTAACTTAATCAAAAAATTTTTGGAGGTGCCCTTATATCGTATCAAATATTAAAAAAAAAAAAAAATCAAATATTTTTTGAACCATATTGATTGAGAGAGATGTCTTTCAGTGATTGTTTATTTCACAGACACGGATGGAGACATAAAAAATATTGAAATATTTACTGGTGTCTGTATTCGGCGCCATGGTGTCTGTACTCGGCGCCATGTTCTCTTCAAAGTAATTAGAGTTATAACTTTCTCCAAAAAGACATGTAAATAATACACTACATTTCACATATAGCATGTAACTAAATAAAAAAAAACAGGAACACTGTTATTAAATTATAAGAAACTAATTTTTTTATCATTGTCATATTTTTAGTTTCTGTTTGGAATTTAAGTAATTTTTTTTAAAATAACCGTATTGAGGTGTGGTATGTTTTATATGTAGTTGTGTGCTGTAGCAATTGAAGGAGAGAGGAGAATTTCCGTCCTAGAATAACTTAGTATAATCTGTTTGCATATTAAAGGCATTGCATTTGCATAATAGCATTATGCTAAATACTACAATTAGATTAAATAACAATAGTTCCCACAAATGATAATAGTTCTATTTGAGTTCTTAAATGACAAAGACTGGCTTGAAATTAATCACTTTTATGAATGTAGACATTTAAAAACTAGAGCAGTTGCTTCTTTTGCTACATCATTCTGTGTCTCCACTCTTGTATTTCCGTCTTGGTACTACTATGATAAACGGTTCCCTGAACATTACATGTCTGGTCCAACATATGAAATGTCTAACCATTTACATTTGAATGACATTATAATGTTCTCTTTACTTCAGTTTTACGTGTAATTACCGAGCTTCTTTCTTTTCCAACCTTTCATACTTCTTACAATACTCTTTGAGTTTTTGATCTATATATAAAATTATATATATATATAAAATATATATCTATATAAAATATATATATATTTTCTGTTTGGAAGACATGAGAAAGTTATAAACAGCCGAAATTGGTATTTTTATTTAATTTAAAATTTAAGGCGCGTCAACATCTATGGTCATTTGTCCCGGGAGCCTTCTCAGTGCACTGCCGGTCTCCGGACAGAGTTCTCTCGTTACAGACAACATTGCTCATCACCAGTCAGTTAGCTGTAGAATGAGGCTCCTAGGAAGGGAAACCTAAGGGTTGCACGGCTGGATTCGAATCCGGAATTTGTTTGTTGTTTGTTTAATTAATACAAAAAAAGTAGAATACATTGAACTTCTTTTTATTATATTTCTGTATTTTTATTATATTTCATTTTATCTGATTTATTTATTTATTTATTTATTACTTTCCCCTGCCAACAGTAGTAAAAAAAAAGTATTGCCATCGTGCCAGATTTTTGAAATTGACTTTTTACCGGAAATACACGTTTTGAGTTCTACTGAGTTCAAAAATAGTGGTTTTTAGAAAATGGTCTGTATGTTTTTGTGTGAAAAGAATATCATAAAAACAAAAAGTTGCAGTAAGCTCAATCCTGCAACATGGAATTCCATTTATGTACTACCACTGCATCAGACACGAAGATTTCCGGCAAAATCCATTAACCGGAAGTGCCATTTTACTGAATGTTTTTCTCAGTTCTTTTGCAATCTTTTCAAAAACGGCTCCAACTTATGGTTTCCACTAAAGTGCTATTTCAGTTTATTACACAATTCTATCATCTAAATAATATTAATTAGAATTAAATATGTTGTTGAAATCGCGAAATTGAAGAAAATCGGATGACCGGAAGTGTGACTTCACTGAAAAGGTTTCTTTCAGTATTTTGTGATTTTCTCCATAAAAATGCCGACGGTTTAGAACACTAAAAAGAATTGTTAAGTGTGAAGAAAATTTGAAGTGAGTGTTTCACACCAGAGTTTTTTAAAAAATATCTAAATGCATGATATGCTATTACTAAACTATCTTCTTCATTCATCGTCTAGTTAAGAATTCCCTTTTTTTTAATGCCTTAACTGTGAATTTATGGATATTTAACAAATTTTGTTTTGTTAAAGCACCAATATTTTTTCCTAGTTTTATAGAAATTCTTCTCCCGATTTCCTGTTCATTTCTATTCTTAAATCCTACCAGGTTCCCCAAATTTTGCCCACCAACTTTAGAAAACTTCTTTTAATCCGTTTGTCATGATATAATTTTGCTGGCTGCCTTCTAGGACAGTTTTTACTACTTTTGTATAGCTTTGGGTAGTAAGATAATCATATTAAAACTTTGAATCATATATTAACTTTCTCTTTCGTAAAAGTACTAGCCATTAAAAAGAAATCCTATACTTTTAGAGAGATGTAATGGGATTGGAATCATAAGGATTCGTAAGGATCTCAAGAAACAAGGATCCAACTCTATGGGAGGCCAAAATAGGGAGGGAGAATTCCATATAAATAGAGCCGAGCTAGCTCTACAGGAAAAAAGTTTTAAAAACAATCGACACAGTCAGTCAGCAGCATTCTACTCATTTCTCAGCCAGTTGGTCCTCTCTCATAATTATTCTCTCACTACCTAACTTCTATTTAACTGTAAAGTCCTTGCAGTTTTTTTGTGTTTCTATTCATTATATCAGTGTTCAGTATATCTACTATTTCTTTTAGTCTGCTAAATAATCTCTCTATTTCTCTCCCACTCATATCTACCACAAAATTAGGGCAGGCCATTCTCAGCCATTCCCTCCGATTTTCTCCAAAGCAGCTCAAAAGATTTTCTTTAACTGCATCCAATCTGTAGACATAAAGTCCTCTGATATCAAGGGGCAATAAAACGTTTAGAATAAAACGTTCGAATTTGGAACAAAATTTGTTAATTGAATTGTGAAAATAGCAATAAAAGGAGAATTTATTATTATTATTGTAATTCGGGTGCCTAATGGCGCGGGACCTAAGCCTATGTGGCCCCCCGAGACCCCCCTATCCCCTTAATGAATCTCCCCCGGTAGCTTACCGCTTAGTCTACAGTATTCCAAGATATCCCGAAACTCCAGCTCGTGCAGACAATCCTGCGAGAGTGATGCCCTAGTTCTAGCGAACCGGGGACACTGACAAAGGTAGTGGTACACCGTTTCCCTGACTCCGTCGTCACAGTTCTGACAAATGGGACTAGACGTCCTCCCTATATTAAACAAGTGGCTGGACACCCAAGTGTGTCCAGTCACTATCCCTATCAGGGTCCTCAGACCCGTCCTACTAAGGGACAGGAGATACTCCGAAGTTCCCTGCCTACTTGTCTTTATAAATCTTTTGGCTTGGAGGCACCCCTGCGTGTCCCCCCAGCGTTTCTCCAAAACTTTCGTCTCCCAAAGTCTAATCTGTTTGTCACGAAACGTCTTTGTGACAGCCAGGGCTGGTTCAGGACCGCAAAATGGTTGAGATGATCCCTCCCTAGCCAACTGGTCTGCCCTCTCATTCCCCTCTATTCCCGCGTGTGCGGGTATCCAATAGAGGCGTACCCCTCCGAGCTAAAGCATTGAGCTTCCTCCGACATTCTCCCACCAATTTCGAACTCCCCAAGGCTTACTCAAAGCCCTTAGTGCGGCCTAGCTGTCCGAGAAAATCCGCACTTCCTTGAACTCTCCCTGCCTCTCCCCCACCAGGTGGCAGCATTCATAATGCCCACCACCTCTGCCTGAAAGACCGTGGCCAACCCACCCAAGGCCACCGAACTCCCTCTATCCAACTCCTGAAACCATGCTCCCGCCCCCGACAGGCCAGTGCCCTCCTGCCTAGAGCCATCTGAAAAGCAGCGAATAATACCGCTGCCCGACTCCGTTGGCCTCGTGAGGTTACCATCCCCTATACTACTAATGGTAATCTCATAATCTCTCTCAAATCCCCATTTCTTGCTCGTCTCATCAAGCTTGGATAGCAGAAATCGGTTCACTCGCCAAATTTCGTCCTCGATCCTAGTGTGATCCCCCCGAAAGGTTCTCACCCATTCTCCCTTGCACCTCATTCTGAAGTACCCTTTCATTGCCTCCCCCGTTACCACGTACTGAAGAGGGGTTAGCCCCAACAGCATCTCCAATGCCACCGTCGATGTCATTCTCATCGCGCCAGTAATAGCCAAACAGGCCGTGCGCTGCACTCCTAGCAATTTCTTGCTGCTCCTTCCCACCAAGGTACCAGACCACCATGCCACAGCGGCATAGAGTATCTTTGGCTTCACCAGCTTCTCATAAATCCAGTGGATGCACCGGGGGTTAACTCCCCAGGTCTTGCCCACTAATACTACATTGCCAGAAAACGTTCTGTCCCTTCTCACATACATTCTCAAAGTGAATAAAAGGAGAAACTCGCACGAATGTTTTAACCTTCATTATTTCTCTCGTAACCTGGTTAAATGTGACCGGTTTACCATGTGCAATAAGACATATAGCGCCTTATGCCAACTACGAATGAATTTTTTTGTTTTTTTTACTAAACAATGTTAAAGCGTTTAAGCAGGGCTAAAGAAATGTTTCTGGGAGTTGGAAAATATTTCAAAATATCCTACTGCGTTTCATTGTTATAAGAACAACGCTCCTAGTTTTTTAAAGAATCGTTTCTTGGCAAAGTAAATTATCAGAGACAAAGTGCGATCCTTAGAGACAAACTATATCGAAGATAGAAACTCATAAGATAGTTATGATACTAGATAAAAGGTTGCCCGCAGTTCCCTGCTTGGTGAATGAAAAAATTGCTATTGGGATACACTGTGACGAAAATGGCAGCCATTCATAATAAGATGAAAAGGTGTACGGTTTTATAAGTTGTAAAATGCTTATTTTTGTTGCTTTACATCAGTTTTGGATGCTTATCAATAGCCAGATTAAAGCTCCTCTCTACACGAACTTGATAGCCTTATTTTGACGATGGATGAAAATCCGAAACCCGTCCAAAAGCCACAAAAATAAGCTTACTAAGAAGGATAAAATCCCATGTATTTATTATCGAGCAGTGTTGCCTCCCCTGCCAACCTGTCGGTTCTTAACAGCCCTAATCTGTCCTTAATCTGACAAAATGTGTACTTGGGGAATGTGTGGCCGCCACGGCAGCTTCCCATTGTTGTAATTTTGATTTTAACAAGTAGGTGACTAACTAGCTCTCAAATAAATATATTATTGTGGGCGACAATTGAAACTCTCTCCCAGATTGAAAAGGAAATGTCAGTCACTTAGCACTACTTAGCTGTTAAACTCGCAATACAACTTCTCATCAACTTCTTCTAGAGAAGAGAAAAAACTGAGATTTTTTTTCCCTTATACTATATCCATTATCTCCGTTTTCCTTGACCTCATTTGTTCTGTAACATAAGCTACTAAAATAGGTTACTAATATTTGTAAATGTATTAATTGGAAAAACAAATATTCCGCTTCAAATAAACAGTGAACAATCCTACATCTTTTTTTTCTCTTTGACTAAACTTGAATTGAATAAAACTAAAAAAAAAAAAAACTCTTTTAAATTAAAAGTAAATAACTTAATTTAGCAACACTTAATCACCATGACATTGAACTAGCAGATATGTAAAGATCAAGTACATCTCACCTACTTACATAACAGATGAGTGGAATAACCTTACTCACTGACTCATCACCTAACTGACCTATCTCACTCCATTCAGTTATTTCCTCTAACAGAATCTTCTAAACGATACTGTTGTTGACCTATAAATACTTGTATTCTTGGCATTTAGGCTGTCATTTTTTTATTTTTTTTATCTTTCTCTATGGTTTTCATGTTTTTGTTTTTGTTTCTTAAAATTCAATGATCCTTTGAAGTTTCTTTCATAATTTGTTCACTTTAACTTTCAATGTTTTGGAGAAAATCAAATATACTTGTTTTATGCATTTTTTTTTTGTATTTGATCAAATAATGTGGGATTTGGTATGTCAAGGGCCCGCTAGATGTCACCACTAATGGTACAGTAAGGTTGAAGGTTAGTCTAATAAAATATTATGAAGGAAGGTTCTGTATTTTTAAGACGTCCATTGAAAATTAAAAGGTGTTGTGCTTAATTATAAGATATTGTGTTTATTGAAAAATTAACAAAATACTTGTTATCCGACATATTATTTGCATTTATTTCAAATTGTTTCATTAAAAATATAAGATAATCAAGACTTTATTTATTTCAAATCTCTCACGATACTAATTTTTTTTTTGTAGTGCTTTAAGTGGAAATATGGCGATTGTGTCAGATCTTCGAAAAAATTGAGTTTTCAAAATGAAGATTGAATAATGTTTTTTAAATCAACATTAATTTTTTATTCTTTGACTAACATTGAATTGAGCATTTTACTAGACAATAAAAAGTGATGAAATTCAAAACTAAATTCAAAGCTGAAATATCGCAAATTGCCTGATTGCAACGTTTCCTTTGTTTAAAGGAGTTCATGCAGTTTATGTAAGTAAGAAGATAAACTATCTTAATTTTAGTAGGTACATAAATTAAATCTGTCTCAACAACTAATATGGGCATGTGTAAATGATTTCTATTGGAGTTTAAAGCTTTCATCAGGAAACAAATCTGAGAATGCTCACAGCAGCATAGGGCCCACCTTTTCAAAATTCAAAAAAAAAATATAAATATGGAGCCCCAATTAACTGAATGATTTACTGCTGCAGCGTTAAACCGAGTGGTATTAAGCTAAAGCGGGATATATATAGTTACAGCATATCGAGCAATGATAAAAAATTTCAATTTTCAACAGCACAGCATTAATTGGGTTTTTCTATGTGTGCTGAGATGTTTCTAAAACTATTGAAGATGGAACCGTAATTTACCATCATAAGACTAAAACTCAAATTTTTGATAGGCTTGGATGTATGTACCTCCTTCAAACGGTTGTTATATATTGTAGCTAGAACTTTTTAAGATATAATCGTTTCGGACAGAAATTGAGATTGACATTTTTTCGGATATCCAGATCGCAATGAAGTTAACAAAGCCAACCAAGTTTATTCTATAACGGGATGGAAACTTTTCGATATTTTACATTCTCTTACAGCTAGTAATTTTCAAATTATATTTTCACTGTTTCGAGGCCTGCTGAGTAAGAAAAAATGATTTTAGCGTATAGTCTGCGTGAATGAAGCGCGTATGTGTATTTGAACAAAATATATCAAAAACGAAAAATAGTGGGAGTATCAAATTTGCTATTCCAATTTAGGTACTACCACCGGATCAATTGCTAACGTTTCGGCCAAAATTCATGAACCGGAAGCACGACTTTATTGATGTTTATTTTCTCTTCTTTTTTTTTAATTTTTTGCAATTCTCCAACGATTTTTTTTAATACTCTTATACTATCTACACAAATGAATCCCTATCTCTTTAATTTCAAACATTTTTGTCCGGAAAAATTGATTTTTTGGGGGAATTATGGGGGATCAGTGCGTCAAACATTCCTCTAAACTACCACTTGAGTTTTGTGTAATGTTTAGGCGTTCTCTTTTGGAATACAGTGTATAACATTGAGTTTCTATGTGCCATGAATAATAATCAACACATATTCCACTATCTCTATATTTTTGTTTGTTTGTACAACTTAGTAGAATTTCCAGTTCAATGAAAGTTTGTCCATTTTATAATTATATATTAACTACAATAAAAGAAAGTCACTTATGTGTTTGGTGCCAGATTTTTTCCCCCGATGTGGAAACTGCAACAAGCTTATTTTTTCCTGGATGCCAGGCATGCAAAGTGAGTACATAATGTAAAAACAGAGAGAAAAAAAAAATGACCCGAGAAGATACGGAATCTTTTGTGATATATTAAAGGCAATTACGATATTGAAACTTTAGGGCTTGGATACACTATAAAGTGTATTCTGATGGAGAAATATTACTAACCGAAGGCGTCTATTAAAGGACTCCAGCAAAAGCTCACGGCTACTTGCTCAATCAGTGCTTTGGAGCTCTAATTTGTCGGGATTTGCGGGCAACACATAGGCTTTGGTGTCTGGTCGATATGCAGCTTTGCACATTTTACATGACTGAGGAAAACACTTGGTGATTCCTATCCTTACGAGAAACTAACTAGTGCTCCTCTAAGTGGCCTTATATAGCCGGTATCAAATTATACGAGGGACATCTCAGGCGGCTATGATACTTGCTTGGAAAGAGGAGGCATGTATATATATTCTGAACCAACAGTTAACCCTGGTTATAATACGTAGAGGTGACATGATGGATATGTGATGGATGCAAGAAATATAAAAATATATTTGATTTGAAAAAAATATCAAGAATATTTGACATTCCCTTGCAAAAGGACATTTTAGGTAGAAGATCATTATTGTCTTTTAGAGTTCATGAACTTGATAGCATTGTGTACCCCTTCTTCTCACAGGAGAAGATTTGAAATAACAATTAGAAGGCATTCCTTCAATATACAGTTTGTTGTAGACACCGAAGCAGAACACTTGTTTTTCGCTCTCTTAGATCAGTGCATATTAATAAGTTTATAATATCTTGCAAATAACTTGTAGTTATTATTTCAATAGAATATATTTATTGTTAGCAGTGGTGACTACTTTCTTATTTCTGATACTTCACTCTCTTAAACATATATACTTACAAGCCCTTTTACAAAACCGCTCAAGCCACTACAAGCTACCACAACAACTCAGTACATCAAACACTTTACAGATACTTATGGCTCACGATGATTGTGGGCCATTGGTACCACGCCTTTTCTTTTTTACTAACGTTCATTAGGATGAAAAGTTAGTATAAACGTCATTTCTAGGAGTTGGTGTGATGTACCGCTGACCCTAGTCCTTCAATTTAGATTTATTGATAAATTTAGTTAATAATAAAAATGCTACTTCCAAAAAAAAAAAAAAAAAACTCTCAACGTCCGAATTTTATCGATATTAATCATTGTAAAAAATTTGTTCAGAATATAAACCACAATGATACAAATATTAAAATTAACCGAAAAAAACAAAAAACAAAAATGATCTCAATTTTGGTATATAAAATTTCAGAAATAATGGTCAAAAACCAAAGATTGTTTATTATTAAACCAAAACCGATAATTACTAGTGGTAAAAGGTTTGCTAACATGATATGACAACCGGTCGGTCATATCAAGGTCTATAATATAGTGGCCAACATTTACTCTAATTAACTGTATTTCAATAAATAAATAACGGTAAACTGAAAAATACTGCCAATTTTTTCACTTAAAGTGACAATAAAATGCCAATAATAAATGATTTATTTCTTAATTTTTGTAATTTGGTTTCATATGGAAGATTTGATTTGAACGTAATTACATATATGGGTGGAAATATCAAAGATATAAGAAGAGTGTGATTCATCTTTAAAAAAGGAACTTAAGTCATCCAAGCCTTTTTTTTGTTCATTGCCGCAGACAGAGAAAATCACAACTAAAAATAGTTGTTTTTGGAGTGGTATCAGTAAGAATACAATAAAAAAAAAAAAAGTGAACCTTAAAGGTTTAAAGTGAATCTCCATTATATTGTTCTGTTAGATTAATTTACAACACCTTTCTCCATGGTATCGAAAAATTTATAAATAATAAGAAATTAGTTTAAATTACATAAATTTCCAAAATATATATATTTTTTTTAATCCTTACTTCAAAATCTAAGTAGTAGGTACTTATTAGGTTCGGTACTTGAATTGTAAGGAAAATTTGTGTACCACCTAGATTATACTGGATGAGCTGAGAATTGCAACCGGCATTCTCACACGACATTTGTCTCTGAAGAAGAATTTATTGAAAAATGAATCTGAAAGAAAACTAGAAAGAAAAATGGAACAAAAGGAAAACACACACACATAGGTAAAATTACCAAGTTCCACTAATTTCAGAAAGAATTTATGCCTAATAAATATAATCAAAGTAAATTTATATTTAATCGTAATCTAAAGTATAATAGATTTGGGCGTGTGTGTTGAAAACAGAGGGAATTTGTGAAATACGAAATTGCCCAATATATTATAACCGCATTAAGAAGGTTGGTTAAAAAGATTTGGAGATTTTAGGAAAGAGATTTCGAAAATAGAGATTTAATGGTTTAATGGTTGAATAAACAAACAGATATTGTAAACTTTAGACAGAATTTGACGGCGCTGTCCTTGTCAAAGTCAGCCTTCAAATCAATGAAAAATTTGCCTACTCAAAAACTTTAACCATGTAAACCACAGCCGCCACGTTTTCACTTAATCGATTAACTGATCTTGACAAAAACTTCTAAGCGTGAAATAGAAAGGCCAGTCAATATTAGTTTACATCGTGTAAAGTCAGGAAATGCTCCTGTAATTACCAGTCTGATTAACGTCATTGCTTTTGAAAAGGGAAGAAAATAATTCTGTTTTTTTTTCTCATTTTGTAACTAATGAGAAAGTATTACAATCTTGCGAAATTTTTCGAAATTGAGTATTTAACGGAAATACAAGATTTAATGTTCCTTGAATAAGAATAAAATGTCATTAGCGAATATGCTGGACGGTGATGGTATATTTATATCTCTGTATCTTCAAAGATAGTGTAAAATTTTTTGGGGGGGCTCATAATATCCTAAAAATTATACTCAAACAAGAAATAAGAGGTAAGGATACAACAAGATACCGTCCATATATTGTAATAAAATTAAGCCTCTAATAAAAAAAACAACAGACCAGCAACGCATTCATACAATAAATACATTCATATTTCACACATGCAGAAAGAAATTCCTCCTCTTTCGCGTAGTTTGTGACATAAGCAGGAAATATGTATTTATCTCATTTTATGTTAGATTGCTTAAATGTGAAAAGCAGAGGTTTTAAAGATCTTTGATTGGATCTTTATATCCTTGGAATAGCTTAGACTTATGGCTTGCATTCGTCATTTATGGACTGCTGAGAATCGGTTCGGATCCGAATTTTTTTTGGTATAGTTATTTATTTGATAAGAATTATTTCAATCTGGCTTATTGTAGTTGTTTTTATTGTGTTACATATATTACATTTAAAAGAGGTTTAACATATGACCAATTTTGTACTGATTTTGCTTAAGTCACATACTGTAAGTGATCCAACCATTAAACCTAATATAAGTACTTGAAAGAAGTTTGCTCAGGGCAAGGTTTGGTTGGGCGCCCACATGAGTAGCAATTGAAGCTTCTTCCAGAGGCTGAAAGAGGTTGAAAATTCCAGATTTTTTAATCTGGAATATTTTTTTTTCGGCGATCGACAGCTATGGTCATTAGCGCCACTAAAACTGTTTTTCCTCGATCTTTTGTCTGAGACAGCACGTTCTTCTTACTTCGTGCATCCGACACAGTACCTTGTCCAGCAAGGAAAGGTTGGGCAGCAGGTTATAGTAGAAGATCCCATGCATCCCCTCTTAATTCATCGAACCAATTGACGAGGAGGAGCGTGGATATCCTTTTACCATCCCTTGTATTAATATAATCCTTTTGGGGTTATATCCATTAATACCCCTCTAATAGAATTTCATATAGTGCTTTTACTGTTAATCTCTTTTTGTTCATATTTTCTGAATCTTAAATTTACTATCAGACTTATCTCGTTTCCATTTTATATTCTCTTTTCTTTTCAATAGGCTATTTGCGTCTGGGGGGGAAGTACTTTTATTTAATATTTCTTCTCCCCGAAGATTTCCTAAAACTAGTTATCTTGGAGGAAATAACATACTATATTACCTCTATTTACATATATACAAAATATATACATTATTTACACTCATTCATTCAGTCCTTTCACTAAGGGAAAAAACACTTCCATGCTAATAAATATAGTCGTACTAATAAGTACATTCATACCCATAAGTGCACAGAGAGGAGAGTACTCGATATTCCTCTCTCATTTCATTACACAATTGATAAAAAAAAAATAATTATAGAAGAAAATAAAGAAAAGAAATGAATAAAATAAATCTTATCTACAAATTATTTATAAGAGTAGATTCTTTTTTTGAAAATTATTATAAATATTATTAATTTGAATGGAATTTAACGCTACAGAACTGAAAAAAGTGGTTTTGAAAATACGAGGGCACACTAAAACTGGTTTAGATTGACACACAGTCACAAATAGAAAGTTACGTCTATAAACTATTAAAAATAAATTTAATTCAGAATTTAATGACGTACTGTTGATGAAGGCTATGATATTGGTTGGTTGACAAGTAGGAGAACAACTGCAATAAGTAACACTTTCTCTTATTTATGACCAGCGTTGTTTAAACAAAATTTGCTTTGAAATAAATCCTCTAAAGAAAAATTATATACAAGAAAAAAAAAAAAATTCTGGTGTGTCCACTCACACAACTTTCTCTTACCCCATTTTATTATTTGATGGTATTATTAGTGTAGAACACTATAATATTTAGTGGCTGTTATCTCTATTTTCTCAGTAATATGTGCGGTACCCTAGAATAGAAGAAAAAAAATGCATACATAATACTACATACAGCTAATAATTCTAATAAAGGAAAATAAGCAAATAAGCTTGACTCCATTGTTCCCCCATAACCCCTCAAAAAATCAATTTTTTCTGGAGGATTTCTGAAAAAAAAATCAATGTTTCAAATAAAAGTAAACTACGTAATAACCATATAAATAAATAATAAACCAAAACTGTAAATTATATTAAAATGAAGTTGTTTTCACAACAGATATTTGATGGTGAAAATTGAATAGGTATAAAATTTTAAAATTCTGAATGAAAATTGTATTTATAACCTAAACAGAAAGATTTCATGGTTTGTAATCTTAATAATATTTAAATGATATAGATTTTAAGTAAATATTGGTCATGGATAATTTATTATAATTAAATTCAAATTAGTACAATATTTGGTAAGACTGTGTAATAATTATTGACCAGTTATTAATTAATTCAGTCAATTATAGTATTTAACAACTAATGATTATCTTAATTATCTTTTTTAATTACTATTTTCTGGCAATCAATAATGGCAAACAATTACTTCCCCTTGATTATTTGTTTTTTCATAATAAAATAAGTTTTACAATCCTTTTAAGCCATTAGAAACATAACAAACCTTACAGACCAAACTGTATAGTTATTCATTTAATGTGGCTCATTTGGATGAAGTCAGATTGGCTATACGAACTTGTGGTTAAAGTGTAGAATAATCTCGCTCACTAACCTTTTTCCTAATTATCCAACTTGGAAATTTATTCATAGTATACCACATAATATGAATATTTACTTAATACCGGCAAACAATACACTTATCTAGGTGTACCATTCAATTCCTCTTCAAAATTTAAATCTACTGCTCAATTATTTTTAAATAAATCAGCTCCTCAGATTGGTAAGGTGATAAGTATTTTTAACAAAAGTAGGTGCAACTCTTGGAAACCTAAAATATTCGTTATGTCTATAGATATAAGAAAAGCTATTGACTCAAGCAATATCTAAAACACAATCAAGCTATAACTAAAACAATCTATAGGAACATCAGCGAACTAGGCAAACAGGAAAACTTTAAAGTATAAATATGCAATAGATGAAGTTAGACTGATAAGTCAATTAAGAGTGTCAAATAGCAAAATTATTAAAATATGGGCATCACTGTATTGACCCTCACTCAAATTGCACCATTGTAATTTAAACGGTGTGGAGAGTCTTGAACATATTATGTTCCACTGTCCTATTTATAAACCTATCAGGGAACACTATTTGGCCGTTACAAAATTCTAACAGTGCAATTGTTGCGGACCTTGGCCTCCTCAACCACCCTCTCCCACTCATCTCTCACCAAAGCGATTCTTCTCCATCTTCTTACGCCCAGGCTTCTAATATCCACTTCGGCATCATCTAGCCATCTTTTTCTCGGTCTTCCTTTCTTCCTTGCCCCTCCCGAGTGCCCATCTAACAATTTTTTAGGGACTTCCTTAGGGAGTTTCCTCTCATAATATGGCCCAACCATCTCAACCTCCCTCTTCTTATCCAACCCAGCAAGTCCTGCTCTTGGTACAGTTCTCTTGATTCTTCATTTTTCCTTATCCTGTACTGATCTCCTTCTCTTATTGGACCAAAGATTTTTTGGAGTATCTTTCTCTCCCAAATGTTCAGCAATCGTTCAACATCGTTGCTAAGCACACATGTATCGCTAGCGTATATTACTGTTGGCCTCAATATGGTTCTGTATACTATCAACTTCGCTTCTCTCGTTAGCTCTCTAAATCTGAACACATTTTTCAGCATCCAGAAAACGCTGTTGCCGCTTTTATTCTTCCTTTTATTTCTTTTACTTACCTCATTTTTTTTTCAGTGAGCACGGCTCCCAAATATTTGAAAGATTGAAGGATTTAACCCTTCCAAACTCATAGGGTGTGCATATGCTTGCTTCTTCATATGCCAGATTTTTTTAGAGTACTAACCATATATTTTGTCTTCTGCTCATTGATCTTTGGCCTAGCTTCTTCGCTGCGGCTTCAAATTCCTCAAATGATCCCGATAATGCTGATTTTGTCCTTCCCGTTAGGACTATATCATCAGCGTAAGCCAAGTGGTGGCTTACTCTATTATAGATTGTAAAAACTTGAAAAAATAAACAAGCTTGGTTCGATGGTAACTGTTGGTCGGCAAAAAGAAAAGTGATAAACATGTTAAAAGTAGCAAAAAAGGAAAATTTTAATGCTGAAAGTAAGGCTAATTATATTTTGAGCAAAAAAGAATACAAGACAACATTAAAAAATGCAAAATGTATGAGAATTTTCTAACAAATATGTTTTGGCAATCAGTTAGAAAATTAAGACCCAGAACACTGCAATATAATCATATTGATATTGAGTCTTGGAACGAGTATTTTAGAAAACGGTATCCTGATAATTCAGCCCCCACTAATTTCCTAATGCACGATGTCTTCCACTCCTTCTTTGATGAATCTTTTACATTTTTGGAAGTACTCTTCGCAGTTAATCAATATAAAACTGGGAAAGCTCCAGGCCCAGATAATATTCCAAATGAATTCCTAAAGGCTCTACCCATGTGTGGACTTGGCTATATTCAAACTTTATTCAATAAAATTTTAGAATCAGAAGCAATGCCGGCCGGTTGGAGTGAGTCTGAGATGTTTCTTTTATTTAAGAAAGGGGACCCGCTACAACCAGATAACTACAGAACAATTTCTCTTATGAATACAATAGCTAAATTATTTACACAAGTGTTGACCAACAGATTAAAAAATTAGCTAGAATTTGGTAACCCTTTAATAGAATCCCAGAATGGTTTTCGAAGAGGTAGATCTTGTATCGATAGCATATTTACGCTCTCCTCCCTAATTAATATTCAAATTAGAAATAACAGACGTAAGGTTTACGATATATTTGTAGATTTTGAAAAGGCTTTCGATTCACTTGATCACTCCTTATTGTGCTACAAATTATTTCATTTTGGAATAAGTAGAAAGTGGATTAAAATTCTCGAAGGCTTCTATAATAATGCGTCTACCAGAGGGATCGTTGGTAACAAGTACACTGAATATTTTTCGGTTTGCAAAGGTGTTCTGCAAGGTGACATAATCTCGCCTCTCCTTTTCGCCATTTTCATTAATGATCTAGAACAGTAATGAGGTTAGTATCAGTCATAATAAGGGTATAATAAGCTTATTGTACGCAGATGACCTTGTCCTGTTATCCAATGGTATTAGGGAAACACAGAAATGATAAAATTTGTTAGAAATATATTGCCAAGAAAATTTGTTAAAGATCAACATAAAGAAGACGAAAATTGTGGTATTTGGTAAGGGCAATCGGAGAAAAGAAAATAGCACATTTCTTTATAAAAACAATAAAATAGAATTGGTAAAGTCTTATACATATTCAGGGATTCTGTTTTCTAATAGCGGTGTTTTTCATCTTGCATCTAACGTTATGGTAGCCAAAAGCTACATCTGTATTGGAGCAACTAAACAGATTTTAGTAAAGGCTAAATCTTCTTCTTTAAACTCAAAAATTAACTTTTTGAGAGTATCGTTAGATCTGTATTACTGTATGGTAGTGAAGTATCCGCATTGAGGTACCTCGAGAAATTGGAATTAGTTCAAGTTAAATATTTTAAACAAATTTTTACATGGCAAAATTGTACTCCAGGTTATTTGGTAAGAGCTGAACTTGGTTTAATTCAAATTCAATACTATGTATTCAAACTGGTTTTAAATTGGTGGCAAAAAATTTCTAACATGTGTAGCAATAGATTACCGAAAATCTGTTACGAAAGGTTATTAGTTTTAGATAGACTGGACGAGTATAGAACTTTGATAAAAATAAACTGGGTCTCTCAATTGAAGGATATGGTCGTAGACTTAGATAATGAGTGGTTATGGCAAGAGCAATCCGCTGAAAAAATTTGGAAGTATAAAAATGAACTTCTGGCTAGTTATAAAGAAAAATTAATAAAAACTGATTTAAATCGAATTAGTGCTTCTTCTTATAATCAATATTATAAATACATTGTGAACAACTTACAAGAAGATTCTTATTTAAATTTCAATGTTCCGTTTAATATTATAAAAGTTATTAGCCAAATTAGGGTTGCATCGCAATTTAGATTATATATATGTCATAAAAATAAAAAATATTTAATTGATACACAACAATTTTGCATTTTTTGTAATTTTGACAATATAGTAGAAACATGGGAACATATATTTTTTGTTTGTCCCCTGTATAATCAGTTGAGAATTAAATATTTAGGTTTTCTGGAATATTTTAATATGATCGAAATATGTTCAAGTATTAATTCAAAGCAAAATTTGATAAATATCTACAAATTCACAGTTAAGGCATTAAAAATTAAGAGAATCCGTCTTTACTAGCCGATGAATAAAGACAATTAAGTTGAGGCATAAGATGGATTTAGTTCTTTATTTAAAAATAAAAAATAAGATAAAATGAAATAACTATTATAATAAAATATAGAATTATTCAGTTCCTTTTTAAAAGAAGTTATTGTATTATATTTTTGCAGTTTATAACATTTTTTTACTTTCTCTTACTCCTAGTAAGAGGAAGTATTGTAATCGTGTCAAATTTTCGATATCGAGTTTTCACCGGAAATATCCGTTTTGAGGTCCCCTGAGTCCAAAAAAGTGGTTTTTAGCAAATGGTCTGTGTGTGTGTGTGTGTCCGTGTGTGTGTGTGTATGTATGTATGTGAACAGCATAGCTCAAAAACGAAAAACCGTAGAAAGTTGAAACTTGATATTCCGTTTAGGTATCACCATGGGATCTGACACTACGTTATCTGTCAAAATTCCTCAACCGGAAGTACCACTTTACTAGTTGGATCTTTTTTACTTTTTTGCGATTTTCTCAAAAATGGCTCCGACGATTTTCTTTAAACTTCAAAAATCAACCACACATACAAAGAGCTACAACTTTTATTTGAAACATTTCTCCGGGAAAATGCAGTGAAGGGCACTTTTGGGGGAGGGGTGGGGTTAGGTTTCTATCTAAAGTGCTATTTCAGTTTATTAGACAATTCTGTCATCTAAATAATGTTAATTAGAATTAAATATGTTGTTGAAATTCCGAGTTTGAAAAAAATCGGATGACCGGAAGTGCAATTACTTTACCACTTTACTACATGATTTATTCACTTTTTCGCAATTTTCTCAAAAATGGCTCCGATGATTTTTTTGAAACTTCGTATATAAACTAAACATGCAAAGATCTACAACTTTTATCTAAAACATTTCTCTGGAAAAATTCTTTTAAGGGCACTTTTAGGGGAGGGGTGGGGTTAGATTTTCATCAAAGTGCTATCCTAGTTGATTATACAATTCTATCATCCAAACATAATTAGTTAGAAATAAATAGAAGGCTGAAATTCCGAGTTTCAAGAAAATTAGTAAACCGGAAGTGCGCTTTTACTGAACAGTTTTTTCAGTTTTCGACGAATTTCATTAAATTTGGTACACAAAGTATAAATATTGTCAATTTTCATTTTGAGAACTGGAGTAAGAGAAAGTTGTGTGAATGTTTCACACCAGATTTTTTTGTATAAGATTTCATTGATTATATATAATACTTTTAGTTGGAAATAAAGGACAACTCCTCTGTACGTACATACTTATGTATTATAATAGATTTAAATAAATAAAAATATTATAGATTGTGCCATTGGGGAGGGGGGCGCTTCTGATGCCTCTAATGGCCTTCTCCAGGGCTAAGTTGAAAATTACGGGGAAGAAGGGTCTCTTTGCGCAAACCTTTATTTGGAAAGAAAGGTTCCGAGCTAGTACCCTGTACTTCGAGTCCTTACCCGGTAAAATTTAAGCGACGTATCAAAGTTTAAACTTTTTTTGGGTTATGCTGGCCATACATATACACACACACACACACACCAATTTCAAAGAAAAAAACACTTGTTCGTTCTTAAGGCGTGTATTTCCGGTGAAATTCAATATTACCAATTTGAAATGAACGTAATAATTTCTCTTAAAAAGCATAAAGAGAATGTAAATATTCTTATATTAAAAATAAATAAATTTAAATTAATAAAATAAAAGCACTATTTCGGATTTCAATAATGTATATTCAATTTAATTAGGAACACGGCATTGAAGCTAGTGCTAATTAGAACGTATATAGGTGTGTACAATGATTGCATAATTCTGAAAGTGACAAAAATATTTTTAATATGAAATATGGTTCAACTCCATAGATTTTTGGAAATAGTGATACAATTTTGCTTCTTTTTTTTGGCTAGTTTAATCTTCCCACGTGTTTGACAGAATCAAATAACTATTGAAGCAGGTGTTAATTAAGGGCTTAAAGATAATTTTTTATGGAGGCTATATGCTTCTAATTTAAGTAAACTGTCTGTTCATAAACAATAGAATGCAGTAGCTCGTCTGGTCCGGCACTTTTATTCTTTTGTGTTTGGGAAAGAGCAGCCTCAAGTTCGTGGAGATCAAAGGGCTTGTTAAACAGATCATCCTCGAGCTCATTTAAGGGACCATGCGGCAGCCGAGTCTCCGGGTTTTTTCCTTTAGGGCGAAAATTGCTTATTCTCGCATAGTGTGAACAGAAGTATTCGGCGATATTTTTATCAGATGTAAGCAACTTCCTCCCATCATACATGGGATTATTTTTCCTCATCTCCTGGTTATTAAGCTTAGAAAGAAATCTGTGGGCGTTCAGACCATCCTTTCCAAAGTCAAGCTTCTTTAGGAAGTTTTGATAACAAGCCCTCTTTGCCACACTTATCTCTCTTTTTAGGGTTGCAGTGATCTGTTTGAGAAGGGTTCGATTCGGTGTGGTGTTCGCGGCCTCAACAGCGTTTCTTGCTTGGATTTGTTCTTCTCTAAGTGACCTTAATTTTTGGTTCCAGAATGGAGTATAACGCTTTACTTTTCCTCGAGGTATGGAGGCTTTAGCACAAACCAGAATTTCGTTCTGAAGGTTCTTGAGTGAGACGTCAATTTTGTCATCAAAAATAAGTTGTTTTCCCACTCGCGAATCGGTCATCTCGTGGAACTTTTTCCAGTCAGCTTTTTTCAGGTTCCACTGCACTCTGGGTTTTTCCAAGATGCCCTGGCATGGCCTGGTCAGCTTCAGGGCAAGAATCCTATGCCCAAAGCCTCGAGGGGAAGGAAGCAAAATATGACTCAAGAGTGGTACAAGGCTGGTATGTGCAAGCACTATGTCTGGATGGGACGTGGAACCAGTATATGAAAGAAAGGTTGGTTCAACCTCAGCATTTTCCACATAATCGACTAGGTTTGAATCAATGAAGGACTCTAAGATCCTTCCCTTTGCTTCTGCTTCTCTGTAACCCCACCTATTTGAGTGTGCATTGAGGTCTCCTACCATGATTGAATTTGAGTCCCAGAGAGCCTCAAGCCATGCAAGATCCGGTTTGTTCCTTGGAGGATTGTAGGCAAAGTATATTTTCTTGTGCGCCTTCTTCTTCCATACCTCGAGCCTCGCTACTTCGAGCCGGTCATTTGGAGTCATTCTCTTCATGACGTCATGCTTTACTGTCAAGTTGAGCTTTGCACCTATGATCATTCCACTAGAGTGCAGTCGTGATCGCTCGAGGGAGTACAGCTGATAACCTGGAAATGAAAATTTTTCAACATTATCCGATGCAGCACAAAAGCTGGAAAATACGACTCGGATAGAAATTAGCCCGATATGAGAAGGCAGAATTAAGTTACTTTTCTTCTTCTTTAATTTATAACGTTCATGGGAAAATCTTTTTATCTAATTGTATTTATGACTATATACAATGTGCCCCAAGGTATATGGATAACGACTTTTTTTCTCGGAAACTAAGATAGCTAGAAAAAAACTAAAAAAATACGTGCCTCCGTAGTTTTTTTTGTTAGAAATCCAAATTTAATTTGCAAATTTGTTTTGGTGTTTCCAGAAGCGAGATACAGGCACCAACTTTATTTTTTCAAATGGGAGGTGTGGTTCTTATTTAAGAAATAGATTCCTCTATTTTTTGTAAAAAATTTACTGAACTTTTTTTTTTTTTAGCGATATTTTACAAGTTCTGAATGAAACATGTTTCTTATAAGAAATTTCAAAATGATAATAATAACGGTTTTTTGTTAGAATAAGAAGAAAAGTACTATTTTATTATAAATTTTACTCCTCATTAATTTATAGATCTTGCTCGAACTGGCCTCCATCATTAGAGATGCATACACAGCTTTTTCCTGCCAATTGTACCCTTACGACCAAAGAAATACATCTCTAATGGTGGAGGCCAGTTCGAGCAAGATCTGTAGTTAATAGGGAGTAAAATTTAAAATAAAATAGTACTTTTCTTCTTATTCAATCACAGAACCGTTATAATATCATTTTGAAATTTCTTATAGGAATCATGTTTTCATTCATAACTTGTAAAAGCATCTGGCTCAAAGACAAAAACCGTTTAAGTAAATATTTCTTACAAAAAATAGAGGAATCTATTTCTTAAATAAAAACCACACCTCCCTATTTGAAAAAAATGAAGTTGGTTGCCTGTATCTCGCTTCTGGAAGCCCCAAAACAAATTTGCAAATTAAATTTGGTTTTCTAATAAAAAACTACGGGGACACATATTTTTTAATTTTTTTCTAGCTGGCTTAGTTTCCGAGAAAAAGTCGTTATCCATATACCTTGGGACACCCTGTATATATATATATATTTCAAAAATGGATTTAATTAAGATAAAAATAAAATAGCAGTAGGTGGCCTTAAATTATAATTCCTACCTTTCTATTAATTGCCTTTTTTTTCCCCTAACAAGTTCTTAATTAAACGTATTTTAATACCTCAAAGATCTAATTAAGTAGTTATGTTTAAATTATTAAGATGTCATTTATTAAAGTCATATACAATTTTTGTCTTTAAATTAAGAGAAATATTATCGGCTGATTTATAACGAATGTAATAAACTTTTGCTACTTTTTGGAGAAGTTATTGTAAGTAAAAAAAAGAGAATGGTATATGAACGCGGACCATAACAAAGCAATACCGAAACAGCTAAATGACGTAATGTAATCTATTTTTGGAGAAAATCCAGAAAGGAAAAAGTGAAGAATTCCGAAATTAGAAAGATTTTAGGAATAAAGGAAAACCTCCTCCTGGCAATAGAGAAGCAAAGGCTGCAATGGTTTGGTCACATAAAAAGAATGGAAAATGTAAGATTGCCGAAAGAGGTTTTTACAATGAGAGGTAAACGGGGGACAGAAAAAGGGGAATACCTAGAAGAAAATGGATAGATGAAAAACCAACGCTCATTGAGGGCAGGTCTACCCCCATTCCTAAATACAAGTACTTTCGATTTACTCAGATTTAGTTCCAAATTCCACTTCATGCAATACTCCTCCAATTCATTCATATTATTTGCAGCGATAGCTTATCGGAGGCAAGCAGAACGAGGTCACCGGCTTTGGCTAGGACTTTTATATGCATATTCTGGATTTTTATGGCATCACTCAAACCCTCCACTACATCATTAATGAAAAGAGAAAATAAAAGGGGGAATAATAAGCATCCCTGTTTAACCCCCATAGTGGTTTCAAATTCCTCGGAAAGCGCTCCTTTGCACCACACAGAGCAAAGAGGTCCATCGTATAGTTTCCACAATATACCAACCATTCTGCTGGATAGCCCCAGCTCAGAGAGCTTATAAAAGAGAGCATCACGGTCCACTAAAAACGTATAATTCGGTGAAAACTTGTTATCAAAAATTTAACACGATTACATTACTTCCTCTTACTAGAAGGAAGAGAAAGTAAAATATGATTTAAAACACTTATATGACTTTCGCTTAGTGCAATTTGCATAGTTTTTTTTGGGGGAGGAATTATTATTAATTTATACGGATATTGCCTAATTAAAAATTTGACTTATATCTGAAAATATATATACGTATGTGCAATCGAAATGTAATATAAAAGTGGATTCCGTTTCTTCATGTCACGGAATTTTGGCCACACATGAAATTCTTATTAATATTATGCGAATGATAGAATTGAATAATATATTGAAATGGCACTTTAAAGCAAAGCCTAACGTTACCCATCCCACAGAAAACCTCTGAAATGAATTTTGCCCTCTTCATGTGATTAGTTCATATACTAATTTGAATGAAAATCATTGGATCAATTTTCGAGAAAACTTAAAAAAACCTATTCAGTAATTCTTGTAAACCGAATTTGACCAAAACCTTAATGTCGCTTCCGCTAAGCGTACTTAAATGAAATACTAAGTTCAGTTTACTATGATTTTCCGATTTTGAATTAACTGATCACACATCAATTTTTTTTTTTCAGACTTAGTGGACCTCAAGCATATATTTTCGGGGCAAACTTAATTTTGAAACTTTTTCAAACAAATTTTTTAACCCAACCTTACAGTATTAAGTGAAATTACAATTTATTTATTGTTACTTCTGTTGCAGTCGAGACATACAGAAGGGGTTGGCCCAATAATAAATAACAAACATAATAATGAATAACAAAGAAAAAAAATTATTATACAATAAATTTAACTAAAAAGAATACTTCTACTACAAATTAAAAAAAAATTAATAATAATGTTTACAAATAATAAGTTTGAGATAAATTGAAAGTTTTCTGTTTTCAAAAATCATACAAAAATAGCAATAACTTGCGAGTGAAAATAAACATAATGTCTGAAAGAACTGGTTCTTGCTGAAAGAACCAAACATAAATGGTCATGATGATAATAACAGTAATAATAATAAATAATTAATAATAATCATTATCATAATCTATAATAATAATTATCAACATCACTGGACAAATAAAAAATGTTTATTATCTTAAGATAAAATTTGCAAATATACCTAAAAGATTTTAAGTTAACAGAGATATAATAATAATAATAATATAAAATAATATAATAATATATATAAATAATAATAATATAAATAATAATTAATATAATATAATATAATAATAATAATATAATACTAGAATATATATAATAATATAATAATAATAATTTTTTTTTTTTTTTTTTTTTTTTTTTTTTTTTTTTTTTTTTTTGGAGGGGGAAAAATGCGTTATGCACATCTGGGGGTAATGTTCCCAGATATGTGGGACTCTCACCCACTAAAAAACCCAAACTCCTCCTTACAGGCATTGAAACCCACCCTGGGACCACTTATCGCATTACATCAGGGTGGTGCCTCGTATTAAGCCCTTTCAGGCTCCTTCTCCCTCGGTACTACTTCATGCCAACGGTTGTAGGCGTTGGTCTAGCTCCTGTTTCTTCCGCCGCAGGACCATCTCGACGAAAGACGCTACCTTCACCCAATAGTCCCTGCAGGACAGCATGGACTCCACGATGGACTCGGGTGTCAAACGGCCTAACTCCTGTTCCAGACCGTTTCTCTCAACGGCCCATCTTTCGCATTCGAAGAAAGTGTGGTGGGCGTCATCGAGAGCTGAATCCCCGAAAAGACATGACGGATCACCCACCTTCCCCATCCTATAAAGATACGAGGTAAAATACCCATGTCCCGTAAGGAACTGGGTAAGGTAGTAGTTTACCTCGCCATGCCTTCTTTCCGCCCAATCAGTTGGGCTTGCAATCAGCTTCGCTGTCCACCTTCCTCGGCTATCCGTACGCCACCGTTCCTGCCAGGACCGAATGGTGTAATCCCTGGCTGTTGCTCTCGCCTCATTGCCACCGAGTTCTTTCCTCAGGTCATGTCCCATCTTCCGCTCCTGAGCCATCAGGTCGATTGGGGTCACTCCAGCCACCACCAGAGCTGCCGGCTCTGAGACCGTCCGGTAAGAACAAGCGATTCTTAGAGCACCTCTTCTTTGTACCGATGCCATCTGCTTCCGGTATTTTTCTTGCTTAAGCGCGTCAGCCCAAACTTCGCACCCATACAAAAGTATAGCATTTGTGACTGACATCAGAAGTCGCCGTTTGCTCGCCGTCGGGCCCCCTAAATTTGCCATCAGTCTGCTCAACGCCGATGTCACTTTTGCGGCTTTCTCTGAGGAGTGCCTTATATGTTCCCAGAACGAGAGTTTAGTGTCCAAGCGTATGCCAAGATACTTGACAGCGCTCTTCGTTACTACTACCTCGTCCCCCACACGTATCTGTATTCTCGTGGGAATGTGCCTTCTGGTAAGCAGAACTATTTCCGTTTTCTCCATCGCCAAGTTCAGGCCATGCTCCTCTAACCAAGTGCTCGCCCGTCTCATTACTTGGCTCAACCTTATCTGGGAGTCTTCGGTATCCCGTGCGACAACCACAGCAGCAACATCATCCGCGTACCCCACCAGGAATGCACTATCCGGCATTTCCAGTCGCAGAATGCCATCGTAAAATATATTCCACAGATCGGGGCCCAGGATAGATCCTTGAGCCACCCCTCCTGTGATCTCTTTACACCGGGTTCCGTCCGTAGATTCATACCTCAGCTGCCTGTCCCACAGATAGCTCTCTACCATGCGGAGAAGGTACTTCGGTATTCGAAAATCTATAGCCAGCGCTGCCAGCATATCGGTCCACCTCGCCGAGTTAAATGCATTGCGAACATCCAGTGTCGCAAGTAGCACAACTCTTCTAGAGTAGTGGTTACCCTGCTGTGCCGTGTGGACAGTTTTCACCACCTTTTCTATAGCCCCGATTGTAGACCGACCTCGCCTAAAGCCGTACTGTCTATCGGACAGATCGCCCGACTGTTCAATGGCAGCAGTCAGTCGTAACTTAATAAGTCGTTCCAAGAGTTTCCCCGCCGTATCCAACATGCACAAAGGCCTGTACAATGATGGAGAACTCGGATCGCCCTTTCCTTTGCTAACCAATACTAGCCGCTGGATTTTCCATATTTTCGGAAAAACTCCGGTCTCAAGACAGCGGTTGTACATATTTAGCAATAGCTGCGGACATGATCGTGCGATCACCTTCAATGCTTCAGAAGGGATACCATCTGGCCCTGGGGCCTTCCTATTCTGAAGAGAACCAGAAGCCAGCTTGAGTTCCTCATCTGCAAACAGGGGTATTTCCTCTATTGGTGGAGCAAGACATTGCTCTCGGCTCCTCAGTGAGTGGGTCGGAAACAGAGAATCCACTATTTTGTCCATTTGCTCAGCATCCATCTTGGGTGTCGGTAACTGGGATCCTAGTTTGCGCATCACAATCTTGTAACCCAGTCCCCACGGGTCATTATTAACATCCCGTCTTAAATCTTCCCATTTATGGTGCTTACTTCTGATGATAGCGCGCTTGAGAGCTTGTCTTGCCTGCCTGAACTCAGTTTGTTCTGCAACTGCTTCGCTCCTGTTCCTTCTTCTAGCTCTGGTGGCTCTACGTCTGAGGCGCAGACATTTCCTCCTGAGCTCCGCAATTTCGTCTGTCCACCAATATACCGCAGACTTCTTCCCTGAGAGTTTAGCTTTCCTTGGCATAGACTCATCACAGGCTAGGTGTATCAGGTGCATTGTGGCGTTGACGATGTCTTCAGGAGGGCCCGTCTTGCCCAGTACCGCATCCTTTCCTCTTTCAATGGCTGACGACAGGATTTCTTCGCTCATCTTCGTTACGTTCCATCCGATCACTCGCCCGGAGTTAACTGCACGCCTGTGCCGATCACGTCGCAGACCGAAGGTGATGTACTGATGATCACTACCAGTATAATCTTCAATTACTCTCCAGTTTTCAACATACCTCACAATTGATTCTGAAACCATGGTAATGTCCGGAATAGTCTCAGTGTATCCAGGCCTTCTAAACGTGGACGTATTTCCCGTGTTAGCTACAGTGAGTCCTAGCCTGGCTGCCATCTCAAGGATATATCTTCCTCTAGCGTTTGTTGTAGGCATGCCCCATTCCAGTGCCCTAGCATTGAAATCTCCAGCGATTACAACAGCACATCCCATCTCCCTCACGTCGTCTTCTAATCTATCAACGTGTCCCCGGTAATCGTGGATGCTCTCATTCGGAGTAAAGTAACAACTCACATAAGCAATACCAGCACACTTCACCCACACGTATCCTCGTCCGGCGCCATGTTTTACAACAGACACTCTGCTCGTATCTGGAATCCAAATGGCAGCAGTACCGATGGTGTCGACATGCCATCCTGGCCCGTCTTTGTTCCGATACTGTTCACTAATGATCACCAAGTCGGACCCCTTATCTAACCTAATCTGCTCCAGTAAAGCATCTGCCGTTCTACTTCTGTGCAGATTTCCTTGAAGTATCTTCATAGCTTGCGGTTCCTACGCGACTTCTCCAGGGCTTGTCTAAAAGTCCTGCACCCGCCTGATCCGGCAACATGCTTTAGTAATTCGGGGGCCAGATCCTTTTCCTCACAGAGAAAACACTTCGGGTCAGTTTTACACTCCTTCTTTATATGCCCTTTCTCACCACACTGTATACAGACGCCTTGCTCCCTTCTGTTGGGTCCCTTACAGTCCATCTGCCGGTGACCGAAGCCAAAACAAGCGTAGCAGCGTGTCACAGTTACTCTTCGCCGTATTCTGCAGCAGATCCAACCAATCTTAATGCGGTAGGACTTCAGTAATTCGTTTGCCGCCCGTTCGCAAAGCTCTACAATAGCCATCTTCTGTTCCCTGGAGTTGGCTTTGCTGACCATGACCTTCAATTCTCCAGGATTTTCCTTAACTTCTCTCTTGATGGCTTCCATCACTTCCTCATCAGTAGTGAAGCTGTCTAAATCCCTAATTTCAAGAGTAGTCATGGGTTCAAGGTAGCGGATCGTGGCTTCGCTTCCTAGGACACCCTTCAGTGCCTCGCTGAAACCTTCCTTGTTTTTGGCATTGGGGCCCAGCTCAAGCAAAATATCCCCAGCCCTAGTTTGTCGTATGGCTTTGATCTCGGTTTCTGTACTGTCCGGATTCGTCCCTCTACGGATTTCCCCTAACACCTCGGCATACGTCTTGCCTTCTTTAGGTTTGATCAGAAGTGCTTCTGTCCGAGCTTTGGGTACACGACTTTTCTTTTTGACTTTCTTCTTTCGTTCAGTAGTGATCACCCTCGTACTAGGGGACTCACCAGGAACTTCCTTCTTTTTATCCTCCACCCTTCCTTGCTTACGATCCCTGCGAGGCTGGATAACCGTCCATTCGTTAGGATTCTCATCCTCCTTCCTTTCTTTGCTGCTTAATTCAGACCGTTCGGCACAGTTTACTAGGATCTTTTTGCTGCCACTTGCAATAGGTGCAATGACCGCTTTTCCTTGAACTTCTGGCGTCTGCGTATAGCGAGACTTCGCATGCACCTGTCTTTGGGAAGCCTGTCCGTCTGCTCTCCAGGCTTTTCTAAGACGATCGATTGCGTCAAGGGCATCTTCCAACTCTACCAGGCCTTTTTTAATATCTATACTAACATTCTTCTGTCTGGTAGTTGCGGCAATCATCTTATCAAGTGCCTTTCGACACCTAGTCATTTGCTGGTCCTCTTCTTTCTGATACTTCTCAAAATTACCTGAGGATGAGCTACTCTGCTGGATAGATATAGGTGTCACAGAGATGCTCCCCTGATCTTCATCTGGGTTCCTATCAGGACTTCTTTTTCTTTCCTTTACCACCTCCATAGTAGGAGTTGAAGGAACTGTCTTCTGCACCTTGGGAGGTGTCCAATAATAAATAATAAATAATAATAATAATCATAATAATAATAATAAGAATAATAAATAATAATAATAATAATAATAATATAATAATAATAATATAATAATAATAATATAATATAATAATAATAATAATAATAATAATAATAATAATAATAATAATAATAATAATAATATAATAATATAATAATAATAATAATAATATAATAATAATAATAATAATAATAATAATAATATATATATAATAATAATAATAATAATATAATAATAATAATATAATAAATAAATAATAATAATAATATAATAATAATAATAATATAATTAAACTATGTGAGCAGTTTTCTGTATTTTAACAATTTAGTGAAAAATAAAAAGATATCATTTAATTTATTTAAATTTCCTGGCTCCAGGTGGCTGAAAATTATCTGAATGGAGCCAGGTTTCACAAAAACATAATACAACAATACCTAGTAGGACTTCAATTTCATCATTTAGTAAATTAAACAAAAAATTAAAACCTTTTAAATTCCAAAAGCCAAACTTTATGTAATCAAAATCAAACGCGGAAGTAGATTGAAATTTAGCATTTTTATAAGTTACTTTCCTTTCTTGAATAAAAAAAATCGACCATTGACAATATTCAGAGATTCACGTACCTCATTTAGCCTCAGCGAGCTAATCTTATTAATTTCATTTAGATCAACTTTTGTTTCTTGAATAAAAAATCTTGAATTCTAGCTGATTGCATCTGCTTTGAAGTCTTCCTAGAGCGTTTAGAGATGTTTGTTCTGACGGATGAGTCAGAATCAATATTTTCTTGATCAACATCCTCGTCCGAAGGAGCAGGATCTGTAGAATGAGAAACGGTAGGTTCAATTGTAGGTTTCAATAACTGGAGATCTTGCTGGGACCTAATCAAAGTCGGAACAGCCAGAGAACTCTTCTTTGCCCACAGACGCCCGTCTCTATGCCATACAGAGAACAGAAGACCCTGTCTCTTCAAGTCCTTTAATTGAGTAAATAATTTATATACAAGAGGAGAAAGCATTTCATTAATATAAATTTTCTGGTTATTCCTATCATCATTTTTTAATTTATCTTTATTCAGTTTAGCCTTCTTTATAAAGTTGCTTTTCATGGAAGATTGTAAAAATTTTATAACAATTCTCGAAGGAGAATGATTACTTCGGCCAAATTTCCGACGATAAATGTAGTCAATGTTCCCAATGTTTAGATCACTTTCAATTGTTTTGGCAATGCCATCTATGACAGAATAAAGGTCTTCATTTTCCAGTAGTGGAATATTATCTATTTTAACTGAATTTAGAAACGGAGTTTGTGAACAGAAGAGAATTTCACGATTTAAGGCATCAATTTGTTTCTTTAAATATTGATTTTCAGAAATCAGGGGTGAAATATTTTTCTTACAAACCTTTAAATCTTTTTCCAAACTTGTACATAATTTTTTAAAATAGTTTTTAAAGGTTCTAAGTTCTGCGCTTAGAGCTGATTGTTCTTTATCCACAGCTGTAATATCGCTAGATAGTGCGTCCAGTTTAGAGATAATAAGAATGTTCAAATCATCACTCCCACCACTAACTTTCTGCTAAGTGAAAGTACAATAAATAATACATATTATACCTCATTTTGAAGGTAATAGTTATTTTTTTTATAAAATAAAATAATAAGTTGGAGAAGTAAAAAAGTATCTATGCTAGACAAATAGCAACGAATTGACAGTAAATGTCAAAAGTAAATTATAAGGCGTGGTTAAATAACCCATTGAAATATTAAACTTTAAAATAGCATTTATTTAATCACTCTTGAGTGATTATTTAATTCAATAGTTTTGATTAGTATAAATTACAACTATTGTAAGGAACAATTATAAATTGTTAAACTTGATAGTTCTTACAAAAGGTTTCAGTACAGTAGTATTTTTACGCTCAGTATTTAATTTACATTATTCTCTGGTCTATAGTTTGTTATTTCTGTAATATACCTAAGATGTGGTTTCGAATGCTTTGAATGGTTCAAGGTTTTTTAAAGAATTAATTCTATGTGTAAAATGGAAAGAAACCCACTACTGGTGGAAACCCAAATAAAATAAAAATTCTATGTAATAAAAGACTGAAGGCAAAAAGAACCTTTAACATGGCGGTTTTCTAAGGAGCGTGTTCATTCGATCTCACAGAGTGACTACGAAAATTCTCAATAGTATATTAAAACAAAAAATAATGATAATAAGCAGAAACCATTAGGAAACCTAAATAAGTTATTAATTTTGTTGGCCCGACTCACGTGGAACCTGCACACAAGATTTAAAAGACAAGCAATGATAACCTTATAGACTTCTCGGAAGGCGAACTAAGAACTAAATTACTTACGTAAATAAAAAGACTGATTGCGGAGCGATAGAGAAGAAATATGCTTTTTGAATAAGATTATCTGGTGGTTATATTTTTGTAATAAGAATGTATTTATGTAATATAGACTAAAAGAAATAAATGCTATCTATATCTTTTTAATTTCTATCAGTAACGTTAAGACAAATCTACAAAAATTGAACCTCAGATATTCCAACCAAAACTACTTGGACGTAATGGAGAAATTAATAGAAATGGACCTGACGCACTTAACTACATCACAGACCTCATAATTACCAGACCATAACGATATCAACGTTTCTTTCATACAACACCTCGCCAAGACAAAATATAAAAATATCACCCACTCTTTCTTGAAAAATTTATCTTCGATATCTCTTTTATTTTGAGAGTCAAAAATTAACAACTGTGGGCAATAATTGTCCGCGAATCAAAGACTACCCCTGAAAAGGCCCTTTTGTTGTTGGACACACCACCTTTTGTGTGTTGCGATTGGTTCTCCTTTGAGAGAAGCTGGTACCGTCTTGCTGCTGTTTGCATTATCAATTTTTTTTCCCCCTTCCTTGATATATCTTGCAATTCTTTTCGGGCTGGTTAAAAGTTTTTTGAGATGTGATCATTATTTTCCATGCTATTCGGTTTCTTCATTGGCTGGCTAGGCTGCATTCTTTTTGTAGCTAATCTTTGCCCAGCCAATCACCCAATCTTGCGAACTCAGCCCACTACAGTGGCAAAAAATCTAATTCTCATTAGAACTGATTATTTTTTTATTTTTTTTTTTATTTTACATTTATTATTAAAAGTGTTATAAACTAGAATGACAAAAATAATATTTACAAAAATACATTATAATTTAATAATAAAATAAACCTCAATTAATATATGAGTTGGTAGTCCAACACAACTATAGTTTATTTGCTAACAATTCCTAACAAAGATGGAAATTACTCATGTCAGATGAATTCGAAAATTAGAAGTTGCTTTGACGACACTTTTATTAGACTCATGTCAATTCAAATTTTCAATTACTTCATTAGTAGTTTTTATTACTTCCTCTTACATTGTTATCCGAAAAAAGCATAGAAACTAGTCTGTTTGTGTGTGTGTAGGTCAAGTAGAAACTTAATATTTCATTTAAGCTCTACCAGGAGACGCGACATAAGTTGGTCAAAACTGGTCGACCGGAATCACTTTACCAAATAGATGTTTTCAGCTTTTTGCGATTTCCAACAAAAATTTATTTCTAACGATTTTTTTTAAACTTGGTTCCTATATTAATTAATCAAACAATGAGCAACAACTTTTATTTCAAACATTTTTCTGGAAAAATCATGTAAGTAATGTTCTGGGCATTCGGATGACGTTAAGTCCTTTCCTCTGGTGTTTAATTTGTCATTTCAATCCTATCGTGTCTATAATAATAATAGGAACTTAATGTGTTGCCAAAAGTCCGAGTTTGGAGGAAATCTTTTTGCCTGTGTAATAGGATCCGAATCATTAAAGATTGATAGGATCCAAAGAGCGAAGAAGCAGACATTAAATGTATAAAACGTTAGTTACTCCTCACCTAAGGCCAGACTTGGAGGAGGAGTTCGATTCATATATATATATATATATATATATATAGAGAGAGAGAGAGAGAGAGAGCGACAGCAGAACAGTCCAGCACAGTTTTACGACAGCTTAATAACAGTCTTTACGAGAAGGAGAGAGAGAGAATTGAAAAGAATGAATTTAGGAATGTGATTAGAAATAAACTAAATGATGTGCTGAACCCTGATTAATGTATAGAACACACAAACTGCAAGGACTTTACTGTTAAATAGAAGTTAGGTAGCGAGAATAATAAAGAGACAGACTGGCTGAGTAAAGTAAGCTGACAGATTGCTGACTGGAGTAAAACTGTCATAAAAACGGTTCTGAACTGTTCTGCTGTCGTTCTATTTATATGAATCAAACTCTCCCTCCCTAGTATTGGCTAAGTGGGGAGTAACTAACGTTTTATTCATTTAATGTCTGCTTCTTCGCTCTTCAGATCCTATTAATCTTTAAAGATTCAGATCCCAATACACCTGAAGTGCGACTTCTATATTATATTTTGGCTGCACATATATGCATTTTCAGTTAGATGTGAACTAGGTAATATTCGATAAATTAATAATAAATCAAAACTATGTGCATTGCAATAAGAGAATGTCGTATGAGCATTTCATTCCATTCCTTTCTAAGTTGCATCGATTGTTCCGGAAGAACATTCCTTAAGAAGCATCCGAACCTTCCGGGATTACTAAGGAAAAATGTACGAATCCATCAATGCATCAAAGGACACTATCTCTCTCTCCCTTGATAATGGCATGTTTACCGTTTTAACCATTTTAGTTACTAGGATTTTTTCTTTTATTAGTTGTAAAATGTGGGACTACATTTTTATACAGAACAAATAAAGTAGCAGAACTTATTATGTAGAAGTTGCATGGTTTTCAGTATCCTTAAATGGTAGAGCTGATATACTATTGAATGGCTTTGTTTCTTTAATTGTCTCCTGTCCCATTAACTAATGGTAAAGTAATTATTATCTTAATAGGTAAAACCAGTATCATAACTACCAGCCGTTTCTCAATATAATGCAGTGGCAGCCTGTGAAGTTGGTAAATGGGTGTGCTGCATGAGTAAAACGGAACATGTCTAAATTCAACTTAAATTTTTATTAAAAATAAATTCACATCGATATTTTAACGTAGAAGACGTTTTTTGGGAGGCACCTATTTGGTAAAAAGCGAACGTTTCTCATATTGAAAAGCAAACGTTTCTCACATTGAAAAGCAAACGTTTCTTACGTGAAAAAGCAAACGAACGTGTTCTCATAGCAGGGCAGTTGTGGTGGGGTTCTCAGGGGGTTTCTGGAGGTGTTGAAAAACAAATTCTACACATATTGCAACTGTCATATGACAAATACCGTTGGAATTTTTTTAATGATATTTTCTGCTATACAAAAAATATGATTTCTCAAATAACTAATATACATAAAAAAAAAAAAATAATAATAAATTATTTGAATATAAAATCCATTCTTCGAGTTTTAGCTTCACCAAATTTTTTGAATAACTTTTTCATTAAAATTAATTATTTGAGAAATCATGTACTAACTGCTGTTTGCTGAATTATAATGTTAGGAATGGTACGAGCTTCGTTTTTTATTTCAATTTTTTCGGATAATGTCAATTGAGAAAAGTTAATATTTTTTAAGTATTCAACACTAATATCCATCTTGATAAACTTATAAAATAATATTTATTTTATTTTATATTTTGATTCTATAAAAAAATGATTTTATTGAATAAAAAAAAAATATATATTTTGTCATTTCAAACCTCTGACGAACATAATATTTTTTTTGTTTAATATAACCTAAAAAAATCGACCATAATTACAATCAACGCAGCCTAGCGAGCAGCTACAATAGCATTATTTGGGTCACATTATTAAGGCAAACGAAGCTTGTTGAAAATAACCGAATATGAGGATTTCTTGACTCTGCGAATTGGGCAGCGTCAATATATTTAAATAATAATTATGCAAAGATTAGGTTATTATTATTTTTATCATAAATTTAAAAATTAATTTTTGTTGTAATTTTCTGGGGGTGCTGCAGTGTCGTAGTGTTTATGCACCAGCCGCCACTGCTATAATGTCTAAATGACACAACTGAAAGATTAAAGTCACCTTAACTTAAAATGTAATGCTTGTTTAACTTTCGGAATTTTTAAAATTTAATTGCCATTTTATATAGGAACTAATTGTCTTGCCCCAGTGAAGACTATAATATTATGTATATGTACAATAAATAAACTTAATTATTAAATTCAAGTTACACAAAGTTAACAGGATGTAACAGAACTGTAATAATTTTAGTTACTTGAAGTTTCCTTATTCAAAGAAAATAATAATAAATAATGTAGACATTGTTACAAAAATTATAAAGAATTTCTTTGTTTCACTGTATATCTCGTAAATGAATAATTATTTGTTGTGGTTGGTTCCGCAGAGCTGGAAAGCATCAGAGATATTTTTGTGATAGTTTCTTTTTGTGGTCAACGACCGGTTTCGGGCGTTCGCCCATCATCAGAATGCTTTTTATCAAAAATGTGATACGAGTAACATAGATTTGCACAGAGCAAATTTAGTTGATACACTGGTTTTAAAAATGTTTTTGTTAGGGCCTAACTAGGTTAAGAGGGGTGAAAAAACCTGAATGGGAAAAAACACATGTTTCAGTCGTTAAAGGGGCGTATTGTACCCTTTAAAAATGGAAACATCCAACACGTTGTGATGTGTAACTTAAACTACGTTTGTTGAAGGAGATTTTACTTAATAATTAATTACCTATACTATCTTATTATTTTATTTATTTATTTAAAACAGCGCGAAATAAGACTGTGTCAGCTGTGGAATAGTTACAGACAAGAAATGATAAAATACGAGCTGAATCATCAAAAGTTAATATAGGTAAATAAATATATTGTCCAACAATTAATCTATATAAGCAAGTTGTTTATTACACATTCCATTCCACATTTTACCTTTCATAATTCACACACTCCATCCGCGCACGCATTTGAGGTTTAGGAATTAAAATGCCCGGACTGTAGCTACCAAATTTATATTGGCCAGAAGGCCGAATACATCAGATCATACAAGTACAACAAAATTGACTCATCTTATGCCAATCACCTAAACAGAACAAACAAAAATCCAACGATATCTCCACCACGATAAAATTAATACATCCAGGCAAAAAAGGACGACAACTGGACATAATAGAACAACTTGAAACACAAGACACAAAACCTTATAAACGAACAGACAAAATTCGCAAGTGAATCATTATTCAAAACCATCTACCCACAATGACAATAAAAAACGCAATAAACAAAACACAACTGACCTAAACCAAATAGTTTTTTAAGTTTTTAAAACCAAATAGATTTTAGTTTTAGTTTTTAATTGTTAGCTTTAAGTCTGTACATACGAATTAAAAGAGACTTCAAGTTGTACACATGAAAATAATGTATGCTAGTCGAGAAAATAAAATGTTAAAGATTAAAATAGGGCTCAATTAACAATTAAGAGTGGATATATTATCTCTAATAAAATAGAATATATTGAAGGGACTGACTATATCTTGCTAAGTGCATTAAATCCTATGTCTTAATGTAGGTTGAAAATTCTTGAAATTTATTTAAAATTGCCGGAATTAGTTTTTTTTTTTCAAATTCTTATGAAACTCTCTTTTTTTGTGAAAAATTTTTATTATATTTTTTAAAAGTTTTGGGAAGTTTAAAAGTTTTGAAATTGCATAATATTGGTCTTAAATTTACCTCTATGCGGTTAGAAGTGGCATAACTAGCCAGGATTTCAATTTTCTTAACTGAGTCAGGCACAGAGTCAGCGAAAATAACACTACCAAATTGCATAAAATATCCATATTAATGGTAACTAAATACCCATGACTTTTCTAGCTCTATGGAATCAGACTGTCATTTGTGAAGAGGTTAAATAAATAACCAGACAGGACTTCAACTTCAGAACTCCGAGGTACATACATATAACGCCATTTTTTTTTTTCTTGTAATCTGGTTTCAAAGGCAGAAAAGTAACAGCTTTAAAATAATCTGAACAGAATCATTTTCAACATCATATATTTTTCCCTGGGTTTTAAAAATAAACTCAGGAATAAAGTGGATCAGGCAGCGAGAAAAAGTGTTGATCCTAGGAATCTTAAATTCAAGTTACACAAAGTTAACAGGATGTAACAGAACTGTAATAATTTTAGTTACTTGAAGTTTCCTTATTCAAAGAAAATAATAATAAATAATGTAGACATTGTTACAAAAATGCGGATAGAGGAAGGAATTGGAAATATATGTAAGTATAAAATGATAAGATTCAAAGGCTCATGCAGTGTAACCATAAATATATAAAGAATACTGTATTTCTTCTCGAAACCAAAATAAATAACATTTCAGTTATTAGGAAAACATAAAGTCCAAAATCTCCTTATTTATTATATTTATGTATATCTAATTTCTTACGGAAGTTTTTAGAAATTTTACATAATATATTTGCAGTGGTAATATTTAAAATACTTAAACCACTAACGCTTAAGCTAAACCAAACAAAATATTTATTTAACGTTGTTAATTAATATATACAATTTATAAAACTCGACCATATTGTTTACCTTGTATCATAAATTTATTTATTTATAGAAAATATCTATGAACAATACAACTATTGAATATGTGAGAATTATTCCGCTAAAATGTGTGGCTAAAGTTATACTTTTAATTTCTAGAATTTAAAAGTGATTTTTAATTTCTAGAGATTAAAAGTACAAACAATGTAGACACTTTTAAATTAAACAAATTATAAAAGTTTGGGTGAATTTGTTAAAATATATTGAAGTATAAATATAAATTAATTATTTTGTTTTAGCATTATAATATTAATTGATCAATATAAAATGAAATATTAAAAAAACATAATTTTGCATTAACTTTAACCTTATCTTCTACGACCTTTCTTCTCCTTTTCATCGCCAGCGTATGTTTTATCTCTTTTAATATAGTTTTTTTTTTTTTTTTTAAATATTTTAACTGCTGTATAAAAAAGATACACTTAATATTTAATGCAATATTCTTTTCCAATCCTCGTTCAGTTGCCACATTCGCTTGCGTTCGTATGACATGTAAACCTGGACTCGAGTGTGTAAAAATGGCACTTTACTCTTTTGTCACATAAATAATTATTGTTTATATATTTGTAATTGTTTACATTCATATTATAATATCGTAAATCAATCCTAAAAGCTTCCAAATTATAGTTTTATTATTCCAAGGTCCTATTTTTTTTATTTATTTTTATTTTTTAGGCGTCTCAACATCTGTGGTCATTTGCGCCCGGAGCCTTCTCAGTGCACCCCGGACAATGTTCTCCCGTTACAGACAACACTGTCCATCACCGGACAGTGGGCTGTAGGGGCTCCTAGGAAGAGAAAATCTAAGGGCACCAAGGGGATCCTCTCAGGGGATTTATCTCTTCTATTCCTTTCAAAATGATGAACTTCTCTTAACTAAGATTTAACTTATGAAATTGTGTCAGAATCTTATAAAGTTTTTCTCATTATATTCATTATCATTATAATTAAATGATTAATGTTATTCATATAATTTCGGCTGAATTAACTGTAACTGAATATTTAAAATTTTTGTAGCTCTTAAAATACTGTTTGGTCACTTTTTTTTTTTTTTTCATGTTCAATAATCACGGCTATCAATAATTTCTTGTTTACGGAAACGTTTTACTCTATCATCTTATTTAACAGCTTTAGCCATACATCTCTCCTTCAATCCAGAGTGCTCCACAAATATTGATTACTTGGCCAACTTTCAGGATTTAATAAATCCAAAAGATCATTTATTCCGTGTGTAAAATTTTTAAATAAAATTTCATTTTAGAATCATTAAAATTAAAACTGAAATTCATTATTTTTATTAAAATTCTACTGTTGATACACAACCAGTACGGAAAATTTCGAAAATTGAACGACGGTACGTGAATGTTTATTGTACAGCCAAAAAAGCTACGTATATTTAACACAACATTACAATAATTATACAGAATAATAATAACAATAATAATAATAATAATAATGAGAGAAAACTTATCTCCAAAATAAAGAAAGTTGCATTAATTAATTTAAAAGTCTAAAATTATGTTTAGTTTGTGTTCCGTTTAGAAAATCTTTTAAATTACTTTCCAACAACCATAATCTACCATAACCGTGAACAACAGCCAAAGGATCCATCGTTGGATTTCCCTTATCTAAAATCTTCAAATTCCTTTCAAGCAATTTAGTTCTTGTATCCCATGCTAGAATTTCAGATCTTCCAGCTAGACGGAAAATAATATCATGATTTCTGGTGCCTAATATAATCATTCTAGGATCTTTAAAACCAACTCTAACAATTCTACCATCTTCAAACAGTCCAGATGTTTTTAAATAAAATAATTCACTAGATCCAAAATATGTAAGATATAGTTTTTTATCGATAAGTGATGCATATAATATATTGAATCCTTTCCGTTTTTTCATTAATTTTGGTAACAATACAACATGTCCTTTGTTTTTAGCAATATTCCAAACTATTATACTTCTTTTTGGGCCGTCACTAATGTATAGATATTTTGGACCTTTAGCTCTTTCATCAACTATCAAATATTGTGCTTTTCCTGCTACTAAATGTGTCATATTAATCTCCTTTAGAATCTGAAAAAGAATTTCAATATTTATTAATACTGGACCCATTATAAAAACATAAGAGGAAAGATTCCGATGCCTTGATTATGTAATAAGGGAGGAAATCATGGTTATACAAAAAAAATTAAAAAAAAAAAAAAAAGGACTTACTAAATATCTACATTAGAAAACTTAAATATTCATTGGATTATGTAACAAAAAAAATTCGAGTCATTGGAACATTTCTGCTTTTCATGTCCTGTATATAATAGGCCTTATAGGAAGAATTATATTGCTAAATATTGTACAATTAATAATTACTGTCGACCAACGTTTAAATATACAGATAACCAGATGAAGTTGAACGATCTGTGTTATTTTGTCATCATTTTTTAACTGAAAAATTTTGTATTTTGTATTTAACTGAACAAGTATATTTTGTATTAATGTGTGGCTTTTTATTACTATTTGTATAATTCTTTTTAATAATTACTTGTAATTTAAGTGCTAATTTTCTTTTGAATTATTTAATTACCGTCAGCCAAAAACCAACAAATATTTTTGTTTGTAACAGGTAAACATAAAAAAACAAATAAAAAAAATGGTTTTAATTTAATAAAAAAAAAAAAAATATGTTACAGGAACAAAAAAATATGTTCCCCTCCCCTATAAACCTAAGAAGGAATTTGTTAGCCCTTTGATATGTTGCCGATAGACTGTCTTTTGATAAATCGCTTAGTTATAGGGAAAAAAATCTGGTATGAAACCGTCACACAACTATCTCTTACTCCAGATCTCAAAATTATAACTGACAAATTTTTATAGCTGGTGTACCAAATTTAAAATGAAATTCGTCGAAAACTGAAAAAAAACTGTCCAGTAAAAGCGCACTTTCGGTTTACTAATTTTCTTGAAACTCGGAATTTTGGCCATCTATTTATTTCTAATTAATTTTGTTTGGATAATAGCATTGTATAATCAACTGACTATGATAGCACTTTAGAGAAAAAACATAACCCCACCCCTACTCCAAAAATGCCCTTAAATGAATTTTCCCAAAGAAATGTTTTAATAAAAGTTGAAGATTTTTGTATGTTTAGCTTATACAAGAAGTTTCAAGCAAATCGTCGGAGATATTTTTGAGAAAATCGCGAAAAAGTGAAAAAAATCATTTAGTAAAGTGGTAAAATAAACGTACTTCCGGTTATCCGATTTTTTTTGAAACTCGCGATTTCAACAACATATTCAATTCTAATTAATATCATTTAGATGATAGAATTGTTTAATTAACTGAAATAGCACTTTAGATGAAAACCTAACTTCATCCCTCCCCGATAACTGCCCTTAAATGAATTTTCCCAAAGAAACATTTCAAATAAATGTTGTAGCTCTCTGTATGTCCAGTTGATATAACAAGTTTGAAGAAAATCGTCGGAGCTATTTTTGAGAAAAACGCAAAAAAGTAATAAAAAAAAAACAATAAGTAAAGTGGTACTTCCTGTTGAGGAATTTTGACAGATGACCCTCTATCATATGCCATAGTGATTCCTAAACGGAATATTAAGTTTCCACTTTCCACAGTTTTTCGTTTTTGAGCTATGCTGTTCACATACATACATACATACATACACACACACAGATAATTTGCTAAATGGTAACTTTTTTGGGCTCGGGGGCCTCAAAATGGATAATTCTGGTGAAAACTCGATATCGAAAATTTGACACGATTACAATACTAGGAGTAAGCTTTACTTTCTCTTACTCCTAGTAAGAGAAAGTAAAAAAAACAAAAAAAAAAAAAAAAAAAACTTTTCGTTACTGCTGTTTACAAAAACTTGAAATGGACAAATTTTCATGGTACTGAAAAACTGCTACTGAAAAAAACCGTTCAGTTAAAAACGCACTTCCGGTTTACTAATTTTCTCTTTAAACTCGGAAGTTTTGTAATTTATTTATTTCTAATTAAATTTTTACTTTCTCTTAAATCCTATTTTAGATGGTAGAATAATTATATGATCAACTAACATAGCATTTTGGAGGAAAACATTACTTACAAAATAAGGGAAAGCAAAAAATACTGATCTTTCTATAGTTGTTGTGGTGGTTGGTTCCGCAGAGCTGGAAAGCATCAGAGACATTTTCCGTGGTAGCCTGCTTCATTTTGTGGTCATCGACCGGTTTCGGACGTTGCCCATCTTCAGGATGCGTTCTTCAGACAGTGTGCCAACACAGACTCGTACAGAGACTTAGTGTCACACTAACTGAGGTGTATTCTTAAATACTCAATTATTACATTATCATTTCAATTATTACATACATTACTAAATATTTAAGAATACACCTCAGTTAGTGTGAAACTAAGTCTCTGTACGAGTCTGGGTTGGCACACTGTCTGAAGAACGCATCCTGAAGATGGGCGAACGCCCGAAACCGGTCGATGACCACAAAATGAAGCAGGCTACCACGGAAAATGTCTCTGATCTTTCTATAGCATTGAAGGAAAAGTTCTGTTTAGCAGACTGGACGGTGGTAAAACTATTTAAGGGTTCTCGTTTCAGTTCTGAACTGAGGATTGAGAACAGAAAAAATTGTGTTCAGTTAAGGCAACCATTAAGAACAGGAAGATTAGCTTATATGTTTATGAATGTTGAATAGTGAGCAGAAATTTGAGGAGAGTATCAATGGCAGGATCTCACCGATCCACAAAATTGCTCCCTGTTTAAACTGGAATTATACTTGATTCTTAAACATAATTTTAATTATTATAGTTTCCAATGGGTGTTAGCCCAATGAAAGCAAAACCAGCAGCTATTCGCGCAATTCTCAACAAGGAGCTCAGAGTTGTAATATTTAAGTGAGCTTTAGCATTAAGCTTTGCAATAAAGTGCCATTCCAACATATTCTCCAATTCCTCTGCTCCTATTAAATATTAAGGACAATTACATGTGTTTGAAGCAACCACTCAAAAAAAAAAGTGAATAAGTCAATTACAATTGTAATAATGCATGAAAAGATAGTCATGAGAGAGTCCAGATTTTTTTTTTTAAATATTTGTGTTTTTAATTTTTTAATTTTTATTTTTCTCTTATTGTTCTAATCGAATAGTCGGATTTTTTTGAAATCCAATTTTCACCAGTAATACATATTTGGACTAAAAAGTAAGGGCGAAATTATTGATTTTTACTTTCTCTCGTTCCTTGTATGAAGGAATAATTGAGGAAGTATTCGTGTCCCATTTTGAAATTGAGTTTTCACCGAAATTGTTTTCGGACCCTAGGGTCTAAAAATAAAATAAATAAATAAATGGCAGAAAGTTATAATTTAGTATTTTGTTTAGGTATACTACTATTGTTTCTGGTTTTATCATTCAAGGTTCCGGGTAAATTCTATCTCCAGAAAGTGCGGCTGGATACTGATTTTTTTTTTTTTTTTTTTTAGGTTTCGCGATTTTCTCAAAAACGGCTTCAACGATTTTCTTTAAACTTTGTATACTCTCTGCACACACATATAAATAATTATCACTTTGGTTTGAAAAATTTTGCCATGAAAATTGATTTGGGGGTTGGGCTGGGGGAGCAGTAGGTGGTAAGCTTTCCTCTAAACTATCACTTGAGTACAACGTGTGGGGTTCCACCTCTATGGTCATTATTATTATTGTCTTTGACGAGGGCGGGCTCACATTGAGTATGTATGTGAGAAGGGTCAGAAGGTTTTCTGGCAGTGTAGGAGATTAGTGGGCAAGACCTGGGGAGTTAATCCCCGAGGCATCCATTGGATTTATGAGAAGTTGGTAAAGCCAAGGATACGCTATGCCGCAGTGGCATGGTGGTCTGGCACCTTGGTGGGAAGGAACAGCAAGAAATTGCTAGGAGTGCAGCGCACGGCCTATTTGGCTGTTACTGGCGCGATGAGAACAACACCGACGGTGGCATTGGAGATGCTGTTGGGGCTAACCCCTCGTCAGTATGTGGTAATGGGGGAGGCAATGAAAGGGTACCTCAGAATGAGGTGCAAGGGAGAAATGGGTGAGAACCTTTCGGGGGGATCACACTAGGATCGAGGATGAAATTTGGCGAGTGAACCGATTTCTGCTATCCAAACTTGATGAGACGAGCAAGAAATGGGGATTTGAGAGAGATTATGAGATTACCATTGGTAGTATAGGGGATGATAACCTCACGAGGCCAACGGAGTCGGGCAGCGGTATTATTCGCTGCTATTCAGATGGCTCTAGGCAGGAGGGCACTGGCCTGTCGGGGGCGGGAGCATGGTTTCAGGAGTTGGATAGAGGGAGTTCGGTGGCCTTGGGTGGGTTGGCCACGGTCTTTCAGGCAGAGGTGGTGGGCATTATTGAATGCTGCCACCTGGTGGGGGAGTGGCAGGGAGAGATCAAGGAAGTGCGGATTTTCTCGGATAGCCAGGCCGCACTAAGGGCTTTGAGTGAGCCTTGGTGGAGTTCGAAATTAGTGGGAGAATGACGGAGGAAGCTCAATGCTTTAGCTCGGAGGGGTACAGTGCGCCTCTATTGAATACCCGGACACGCGGGAATAGAGGGGAATGAGAGGGCAGACCAGTTGGCTAGGGAGGGATCATCTCAACCATTTTGCGGTCCTGAACCAGTCCTGGCTGTCACAAAGACGTTTCGTGACAAACAGATTAGACTTTGGGAGACGAAAGTTTTGGAGAAACGCTGGGGGAACACGCAGGAGTGCCTCCAAGCCAAAAGATTTATAAAGACAATTAGGCAGGGAACTTCGGAGTATCTCCTGTCCCTTAGTAGGACGGGTCTGAGGACCCTGATAAGGATAGTGATTGGACGCAATTGGGTGTCCAGCCACTTGTTTAATATAGGGAGGACGTCTAGTCCCATTTGTCAGAACTGTGACGACGGAGTCAGGGAAACGGTGTACCACTACCTTTGTCAGTGTACCCGTTTCGCTCTGGAACTAGGTTTCGTGTTTTTGGAAGGGCATCACTCTCGCAGGATTGTCTGCACGAGCTGGAGTTTCGGGATACTTGGGATACTGTCGATTAACCGGTAAGCTACTGGGGCAGATTTATTAAGGGGATAGGGGGGTATCGGGGGGATAAAAGCCACATAGGCTCAGGTCCCGCGCCATTAGGCACCCGAACTACAATAATAATTGACGAGGGACCAAACCATATGCTATCCAAAGCTCTTTTGGGATTATATAGCTAGCCCAAAAATCGGGGCCTTTGACAGTGACCTTTAAGAGGCTCCTAGGAAGAAAAAAATCTAATGGCAGCAGCTGGACTCGACTCAAACCCGGGGACCTCCAGGTTGCTAGTCCAGCGCGCTACCACGGAGCTAATCCCTTCCTTCAAACACTATGATATTAATATAATATATTAGAAACATAGCTAGAATTATCAATTTGTGGGAAATCGGTTAACCAGAAGTGCGATTTTACAGAATATGTTTTTGATTTTTTTTTCTTTTTTTGGAATTTTCATGAAAATAATTATAACGATTTCCATTAAACTTGGAATAACTAACTCACAGACACAAACTCCGACTTTTTATTTGTAACATTTTTTGAAAAACTTGTTTTTACGTGATTCTGAGCTATCTGAGACGTTAAAATTCAAATGTATTTGTTCAAAATTATTATGACATAATTATCTACGTGCCTCTGTTGTTAGGTTTGGTCCTCTTATCACCTGTACATTTATGCATTTTTACTTTCTCTTACTTCTAGTAAGAGGAAGTATTGTAATCGTGTCAAATTTTCGATATCGAGTTTTCACCGGAAATATCCGTTTTGAGGTCCCCCTGAGTCCAAAAAATTGGTTTTTAGGAAATAGACTCTGTGTGTGTGTGTGTGTGTGAACAGCATGACTCAAAAACGAAAAACCGTAGAAAGTTGAAACTTGATATTCCGTTTAAGGTCATTGGCGCCTGGAGCCTTCTCAGTATACTGCCGGCCTCCGGACAATGTTCTCTCTTTACACATAACACTGTCCATCATCGGACAATGAGCTGTTTCTAGGAAGAAAAAATCTAAGGCTAGCATAGATGGACTCGAACCCGGGTCGTCCGCGTGGGAATTCCCTTCCTTATATATTTATGTTTTGAAAAAATTGAGGTTTGAAGAAAATTTGTCATTTTATACAATACTAGCTAAGCCCGGCCACGCTTAGCTGTGGCTCAGTCTCATTTTAATTATTAGGGAAGTAAATAGAAATATGATAGTTAATATAGATTCAGCAAGAAAACACATCATTCAATTTAATACCTTACTTTGTGTTGCTTGAACTGAAAGGAAAGAAAGAAAAAATGTTTTTAACTGAAAGAATGTTTTCAAGAGCTGAATGCGTTGTTCTACCTCCTTCCATCAACGTAGCAGCATTACCTGAACAAGCAAGTGCTAACGCAATATGGCTATTTGGACGGATTTTAGCCAGGATTAAGGAAATTAAGAACGTTTTTCCAGTTCCACCTGGAGCGTCCAAAAAGTAAATCCACCGGATTGGTTGGTCACAGCTTGTATGATGGTATCAAATGCTATCTTTTGTTCTTGAAGGAGTTTCAGTGTATTTTCTTGGACGAATAGCTGTAAGTCATTTCTGGTGTATGATTGCTCTCTGAGCAGTTCTCTCTCGAATGTTGCATTGATCGACTTATTCGGTACTGTTACTCTCAATAGTGCCAACAGCTTGCCACACATTGCAAGACAAAGATCTTCAATGAATATTACGCTTCATTGTATATTTCTTCTGTGAAGAAATCCAAGCCATGATTGCGTTTCTTGACATATTCTGCACGGAATATCTTTGGCAAAGAGCGCGCTACGATCGCGACGCGCCTGCGTCTGTCTGATTCTGCCAAACTCACGAAACGCTCGGAATTTCCAGTTTCCGTGGGAACTTCGGAATAAAAAGTATATATAAACCCTCTTATATAGAAATGTATCGTTTTGTAAAAATTTCAAGTCAATCCATCGATTACTTTTCGAGTTTTGCGGCCACCAAAATACGGATGCTGAATTTTTATAAATTTAGATAACTGTTTTAAAATGATTGAGAGAACGTCGCGAGTGAGTGTTTCATTCCAAATTTTTATTTATTTATTTATTTATTCACATATACACGGCCAGGAGCCCACAAGCTTTTGTTTTATTTATAACGGTTTTTTTAAAACTGCTCCAGCGGATCCTGTTTATCTTGAGCAGATATTTAATATTTTTACTTTCTCTTACTTCTAGTAAGAGGAAGTATTGTAATCGTGTCAAATGTTCGATATTGAGTTTTCACCGGAAGTATCCGTTTTAAGGTCTTGGACCCCTGAGTCCAAAA